>PVIC010014350.1:0-36731 GCA_004025085.1 Thryonomys swinderianus | reverse complement strand
TGGGCGTTCATTCCAGCCCAGGCCCAGGATGGTCTCAGCGATGTGAAAATGGTGTGTGATCTTTCACGTTTCAGGGCAGGTGAACAGATTTGTCTCCATTTTAGTAATGCCCTGGATATCACAATTCAACTGTGTGCTTAGGTTGTCTTGCTCTCTGAGGTTACCTTCAGCCCTAAAGGGAGAGTTCTGCTCTTGGGCCAGGATTTCTCTCTGAATGTGTATGCAGCACATTCCTACCAGGTGGACCTGCCCTCAGGTCCCCCCAAGGCTGTGATCTTCCAGCGCGGCTGAGATAGACTGAATAGACTGGGTGAGATAAAGTCACCTTCTTGGTACTGGCTACTGAACATGCACTTTCGAGGCAGGCACTGGAGCCTCTGAAGTAAATCTCTGGCCCTGGTTAACTTCTCGGCTCTCAAACTAGGACCCGGAGTACAGATGGGGCTTGGTGTGGTCTTCTGCCACATGTCTTTTCAGGGCTACATACTTCAGTTTGTGATAAAGAGTCCTAAAGCATTTGTGTAGGTTTCTGCAGAGCAGAACTCTTGCTTTTCTTCTCCTCTTGCCTGAAATACAGACATTTGTCAGAGCTCTCAGTTTTGTTTGGCTTTATTTGATTTTCCTGCCACCTGTTTACAAACTATGCTTTCTCCCCGCAAGCAATCCACATCCTCAGCATTGATATTGAGTGCAGTGCCAGGCTGCGCAAGTTTACTCTTCAGCCTCTGTGTTTACCTAATTCCTCTGAGGAGAGGAGGGCACAGAACTGAGGGATACATTTGTGAGTTTAGCATTGTGCTGATATGACTACTCAGTTCTATCCACATGGGCATTTTTACTTTAATCATACTTTTTTTTTTTTTTGAGACAGGGTCTCACTCTGTAGTTCAGGCTGGCCCTGAGCTCACTATGTAGCTCAGGCAAGCCTCGAACTCAGCAGTCCTCCTGTCTCTGCCTCCCGAGTGCTGGGATTACAGGCGTGAGCCACCACGCTGGCACTGTGGTATGTGGTACTGACTGCTGCTGGCGTGAGTCACCACACCCAGCATTGTATGGGGTTACTGGGATCGAACCAGGGATCTTTGCTAGGCAGGCTGTGGAACCACTAAGCTAAATCTCTGGCCCACTTTAATTATACTTTAATTCTTGAAAGTGTTGCCATTTGTAAGATAAAAGTTTAATTCTTGTCCTGAATTATGCTAATACATGTATTTAATCAGGTTTAGAAACAGCTCAGAAATGTTTTTTAATGTATAGAATATGTCAAATCTAGGAGGAGATATTGTAAAATTGTTTTTAAAAGATTAATAACTTCCTCACTCATGACTTTTAGAATTTTCTACTTTAATTAAAAAAATTACAATGCTCTTGAAAGGAAATCTTTATCATCACTGGAAAAGGCGGTTATTGCTTCTGGGTAGTGACAGTCTGTGGTTCATCATTGTTCAGTGTGAACTAAAGCATAGTAATCCGGCCCCTGAACTGGATTTTCTGCATATGGTCGAAATAAGTAGAGATTTGCATTCACTTCATGCAGGTGTTTAAAGGCAGTTTGAAATATGCAATGATTGGGCTGGAGATTTAGTTCAGTGGTTCCAGTGCCTGCCTGGCAAGTACAAGGTCCTGAGGTCCTGAGTTCAATCCCAGTAATCACATACCACAGTGCTGGGCGTGGTGGCTCACCCCTGTAATGCCAGCACTCAGGAGGCAGAGGCAGGAGGATTGCTGAGTTTGAGCCTTGCCTGGGCTACATAGTGAGCTCAGGGCCAGCCTGAACTACAAAGCGTGACCCTGTCTCAAAAAAAAAAAAAAAAAGTAGTGCAATGATACATTTTGTAACGTGCATCTGTGGGAAGAAAATAAAATTGGCTATTGTGTTGGAAATACTATTCATACACTGACATCTTCCTTTTTTTAGTTGTAGAGTCTCTGGGAAATTTGTATGGGGGTAAGAATTTTACAAATTGAAAACATTTTCAATTGCATTTTAATTTCATGAATGTTTTGTCCTCTAGTTCTTGTTGGCTGTGACTTCTAATGTATTGGTAATAATTCTTTTCCAGCCCTCATTTTATGTGGTGATAATCTCTAAACAAATGCACTCATTTGACTAACATTTATTGAGCCCTAATTAGTGCCATGCACCCAACCCCCCCCAACTTAAAGGAGGAGAGGTTTAATTTGGCTCAGGTTTTAAGGGGATTCAGTCCATGCTGTGCTGGCCCCATGGCACAAACATGGTAGAGAGGTGGGTAGAGCAAAGCCGCTGAGTTCATGGTGGTGGGAAGCAGAGAGGCCAGAGGACAAAGCGTAGGACAAGTAGACCCCAAGCACACCCTTCTGTGGCCTACCCAGACAGATCCCCCAAGAGTGCTTCAACAGTCCTGTGGCGGGAGAGACCCAGCACAGCAAAAGTAGTTCTGGGCAACTGAAACAAAGCAAGAGACATCGTGGTCCCAGATTTCAAGTTATACCCTGAAGCTGTAGTCATAAAAACAGTGTTGTCCCAGCACAGAAACAAACACACACCTCAGTAAAACAGAATTGAGGATGAAGAAACAACTTTGAGCAGCACTAAGTCATGTGATCTTTGACAAAGGGGCCAAAAGCATGCTGGAGGAAAAGAGCCTTTCTAACGAATGGTGCTGGGAAAACTGGTTACACATATAGATCTAGGTCCATATTTATCACCAGGCACAAAAATAAAATCAAACTGTATCAAAGACAAACAATGAATTTGCTCGAAGATAAAACTAGGTAGAACTGGGTTGGAGATTTAGCTCAGCGGGACTGAGCCTGGCTTGAAAGCTAAATTAATGAGGTCAATCACCAGTGCGTGCCCCCCCACTACGTAGGACTCTTGAAGACAGTCACAGGAAAGGACTTCTACACAGAACTCAAGTTGCACAAGAAATAGCATCAAGAATCAATAAATGGGATCATATTAAATTTTAAAAGCTTCACACAGCAAAGGAAACACTCAATAGAGAGAGTGTACAGAATAGGAAAAAATGTTGCTAGCTACTTAGAAGACTCATCTAGAATTTATAAAGAACTCACCTCATTTTCCCCTCAATGAAAGATCTCATCAAGAAAATGGGCATTTGAAATGAATAGACACTTCTCAGAATAAGAACAAATGGCCAGTAGGTCTATGAAAAATGCTCAACATATCTGGCCAGAGAAATGCAGATTAAAACATTGATACTCTGTCTTACTTCAGAAAGAATGGTTATAGTTATAAAAATTAAATAATATCAAATGCTGGTGAGACTGCAGGGTAAAAGGAACCTTTCTACAGTGTTTTGGGGAATGTAAATTGACCTATTCAATATGAAGATTCCTAAAAAACTAAGATGAGAAATTCTGTTTGACCCAACTGTTCCCATTCTAGTTATCTCCCCGCCCCAAAAAATAGAAGAGATCATATCACAGTGACAGGTGTATACTCATGTTTAAAACAGCAAAACTCATAATAGCTAAAAGCAGGCTATATATCCATCAACACATGAATGGATAAAGAAAACAAAGTATTTATACATAATGGAATACCACTATGCCATAAAGAAGGATAAATTTGAGTCATTTGTAGAATATATCCACTTTGAGACCATAAAGTGTTTTTTTTTGTTTGTTTGTTTTTTGTTTTTTTTTGTGGTACTGAGAATTAAACCCATGGACCTTGTACTTTCAAGGCAGGCAGCAGCACCACTGAGCTAAATCTTTTGCCCTTAGACCATAATATTAAGTAAAATAAAACAGAGAAACATGCTTAAATACCGCATAACTTTCTGGTATGAGAAACCCAAAGTATATATGGTCTAAAAAAAAATAAAACATAGAGAGTAGGAAATAGGAGGATAGATCTTTTGCATGTAGAAAGGGGATTGAGAGATGGAAGGAGGAGGATGGAGAAAAGGGGAAAGGGAACAAAAAGAATTGAGATACATGTATCTGTCCCCTGAGATGAATGTAAACATTCTATCCTGTCAGTGTGTACTATGAATTTTTTTTTTTTTTGAGACAGGGTCTCACTTTGTAGTTCAGGCTGGCTCTGAGCTCACTCTGTAGCCCAGGCAAACCTCGAAGTCAGCAATCCTCCTGTCTCTGCCTCCTGAGTGCTGGGATTGTAGGCATGAGTCACCATGCCTGGCTGTACTATGAATTTTTTAAAGCCAAAAAAAAAAATTCCCTGAGTAGATCTCAAAGCCAGTCACATTGACTGTACAACTTTATCATCAGAGGGACCTGAAGCATAGATGTTAGCCAGATAAGCTATCAGGGAATGGAATATTCCAGCTAGTTAGGACAGAAAGGATATAATGAAGTCATGTGTTAGATCCAGGAAGGATGGGGCTGTCATGACTTTAGGAAATGTTGCTTTATTGTAATTAGCACATTCTGCAGAAGTTGGATATGAGAATTTGAGTAATACAATAAGCATTCTTTTTTATAATGTTATATTTAGTTGTGATTTAGACATACTGAACAACACACAAAGTCTTGTTAGCTTAACACAAAAAGTACAGTTTCTAACTACAAGTGTTATTTTTCATCTAGCATTTCTTTATGCATTTGGCTCTTGTGAAATGTAAGGTTGTATATGAATTCATAGCCAAAATAACATTTTTGGCTAGGAGAAATAATAGTAGGCACTCCACACTGTAAATTATTGACTAGTGCATTTTGGGAGTAGGATCTGGAAGTTGTATCTCTCTGGAGATGTGAGCAGGAGAACATAGTAAGTGAACAGTAGGTGGAAATACAAGATTCTCAGGCTTCATTTTGTGGTGTAGTTTCAAGGCTGAATTATTTCCTGGGATTAATGTTATTCAAGGACATTAGATGTCTTTTAGATCTGATAGGTACTCAAGCCCAAGTATAACCTTTACTCTTCCTTCATTTCTACCTAACTACCTTCACCCCTGTATCTTTCAGTGAATTCAAAAGGAAAAAATTTAGGAAGTATTTTAAACATGCTCACAGGTACAGAGAATGACATTAAGAACATCTGTGGAATTGTCGAACTTGTGTGAGATTGTGCTCAAGAATAAAGCATTACACTCTGGTATGAGAAACTGATGGTGTAAATGAGTTCTAAAATGTACAACAGATATTGTGAAATAGAAAATATTCAAAGGGAAAGGGGGGTAGGGTAAGTAAAGAAGGGAAAGAAACATTTTGATGGTTAAAAAAAGGAGGGAAGTGCTGGGCATAGTGGTCCATGCCTGTAATCCAAGCACTTGGGAGGCAGAGGCAGGAGGATTTCTGTGAGTTCAAAGCTTGCCTGGGCTACATAGTGAGCTCAGGGGCAGTCTGAACTACAAAGTGAGAACCTGTCTCACACATACACACACACAAAGAAAAAGATCGGTGAATTACATGGATGTAGTTATTGAATAGCTTATCCTTTTCCAGTCATTTTATAATACTAATTTTCCTGATATGCTCCAGTTTCTGTATTTTATGAAGCACAGAAAAAAGTAAAGTGAAATCTCAGACAAATCTATGCTTAAAATTTGATATTTAGTTTGAATTGTGTGTGGGATTTTTTTTTTTTTAACTCTGTAATGTCTATCTGGATCTATCAGCCTCTCCGGCTCTGTTTCTCTGTCTCTCTCTGTTTCTGTCTCTCTCTCCAACATGCCAACATGGACATTTGTTAGAATTGACTACTGATTGCCAATACTGCTAAATAATATCACACATTTATCCTTAAATAAGTGGCTAGTGTAAAGAGCTTTCACAGTGTTGTTGATTGCTCTAGCTTCAACTTGTGGGTAGGGACAGCCAATGCTTTTGTTAGAGATCAAAACGGAAATCAGTCAGACAGTCCAAAAGACCAAAGCATGAACTATGGAGAACAAAGTCATAAGGCATGGTTTACATACAGATCTGCTGCCCAAGGCAGATTTGATGGAGTCTTTGTGTTTCTGTCCCTGGTGAATTACGCTCATGAGATGAACAGTTATGTGGGAGACCCTGCTCCATGTGTGAAGTTTTGCTGTATTGTGGAACTTTTACACTTGATCTTAGCCAAAAGGCCGAGAAGCGATAACTGTGGAACTTTTAAAACAAGAAGAATACACTTGGCCATGAAAGCAGATTTAAATTGAAAAACTTCAAGAAAAAACCATTACCTACAAAGTTGTAAATCTCTTCAGATGAAGAAAACACACTAGAGTAACATGAAGTGCTCGCTGATTTGTGCCCTTCAGGAGACAGGTGATCGGCAGTGGTGACTGGGGCACTATTGGGTCTAAGGTTCTCTCAGACATCTTTTGCATTTCGAGATGAATGAACCCGATTGGTAGTTGGCTTTACCTTGGGATCTACCTGGGGACAGGTGAACTGCTCAGGTTCTTTTCACTGCTTCCCAGTCAGAAGCAGATAGTGATGTGTGGTCCAAACATGGAATCTACAATCATCATGTTTGCACAAAGAGTACTGCGGAAGGGAGAGTCTGTGAACATGGGACACAAATACTCGGTGCCTGTGGGACACATGTCTTGACATTGAAATAAAGGGTGTGTGTATCAAAGAGTGTAAATTTCCCTTCAGGTTTTTAATTTCAATGTCAACTTTGGGGCAAGGTTTGTGTGAGAATATATGTGTGTAGATAACTGTCTATGTGTATTATACCTGTGCACATGTGTGTACACCCAGAAGATAAGCAGATAAAATATTTTATCTTCTTAACCTTGCCCTATATTTCCTAGTTTGGCAGATAGTGACAGAAAAGGGTTGTGGGGGAGACATACAATTTTCCCTCAAGCTGGTAGTAATTAGGATGAGGACATCTTCACCTTGCAGTGAGAAATATTTGTAATTTTAGAAAAAGTACATTGGAGTATGGTGATGTGAGGTGGTTATTCTAGCTCTCTACCTAGTGGAGGAAGAACATTGTAACAAGATAAAGGTTCAAGAGAGCCAAGAAACAGGAGAAGAGGATTTGTCTTGTAAGAACTAGAAACTGCAGATTGGGAGCCCATAGCTTTTTTTAGTAAACTCTTGAAGAAGGAAAGGAAAAGGCAGAGGTTGAAGTTGTCTATAACTGTGAGACTTCCTGTGTACCAGGCAGGTACCATGCGGGAACTTTGTACATGTCCCGTTGTTCAGTGCCCAGGAATCATCTGTGATATGTGCCCAATGTTATTAGCTCTGGGAGAGTCTAGGCATCAGTCTGGACAAGTTCTCCATAGAACACTTGAGTAGATTTCTCAGAAATGCTTGGATAGTGTGGTGATTTTGATGATAAGAACATAATCTTCTGCATTTAGAGTTCTTTTTAAAAGAATAGACCCAGATTGCTACTTCTCAGAGGTAGTTGCATCCATTTCCAGCTATAGCCGGTGCAGTCGACATTAAAATTTCACAGCAGTCCTTGGAAAACAAGTATCAAAGTAATCCAATTTTCTCTATATTGTGTATGATATGATATGGAATAAAGCAAAGCTCATACATGCGTGTACCTAGAAAAGATAAATCTTCTTAGACCACCTCTCCAGGGATTTTATTGTTTGACTAATCAGAATGATGAAATCTTATATGTAGTTCATTATTACCTTTTGGAAGCCTGAATCAGAACTAATCCTTTTTTTTCAACACTGGTGATTGATCTCAAGACCTTGCACTTGTCAGGCAGACACTGCACCACTGAGGCCCACTCAGAACTAAATTTGAGGCTCTGTCACTTGAAATTCTGGCTTCAGTATCTATGAATTATTGATCATTCTTCAAGCTTTCAATCTTAGTTTATATTTCCTTTTGACCTAATTTTTTTACTGCACAGTTAGCTGGTACCTAATAGCAACCAAAGATCTGAATTGGTTAATATAAAGATTTGACTAAGCCAGACATAAAAATAAGTGTTCTCGATTGAATTTCCAGGGTTAAAAACAGTGCTGAACACAGTAGAAAGAATTCTTTCTTCTTCTCTTTTGGATAGCTGTGAACTTTATATTTCTTTCCTCGTTCAAGAGCCATGATGAAACTGTTTCTCAAGGCCATTCTTACAATATGTGTCTTTCAGGATCTAGAGATAGATGAAACTTGGGGGTTAGAATTGTATTGAACATGTACTGCACGAGATAATTTTATGTATTGCATAGTAACTGGCATGAAACACATATTCCTACAGCCTTTACAGCCATTCATGAAAGAAGTATAAATTCTTACCTGAAGAAAACATACAAATATACATACAGTTTTAATAATCATTGTATGCTTTGTTTAGGTAGGAGTCAATTTCATGTTCTTTTTTTTAATTAAAGATCGGGAATCATTCAAATTAACCTGTGTATTATTGATAGAGATTTCGGGAATTCATCTGAGCTCAGAAATAAAGTTTTATTTTATTTTTTCTCATTCCAGAGAGGACTGAACTCTACATCTCTCTTTCCGACTGAGCAACTGGTTGAAGCCATGAAAACCTTACTGGACAGTCTTGGGAGTTTGGCCCAAGAGGTAAGTTGCCTCTTTCTAGTACCGCCAAATAGACCATGCACCAGCAGTTCAGTTCAGAGTGTGGTCATGAGAGTAGTTTTAATTTGAATATCACGCGAGGTGGAATGTCAATTTTTAGAAGCAAAAGCAATAATAAATGAACTGTTTTGATCTTTTTATTTCTGAGATGAAAAAATTAAGACTTGCCCACGTCTGTGAGCTAATGAGTTAGTGGCTGAAAGCCTCATATGTAGTCTAGAGCTTTCTCCCCTGGGTTCTTTCTGTCCCTAGATAATCACACATTTGTAAAGAGGAGCATTCTCTCTCTGACCTTTTAAGCACTATGTTTCTCTGACTAGTAACTTCCCCATATTGTTTCTTCAGTGGAGGACCATTCATTCTGTTGTTTTACTAAAACATGCTTTTTCTAATTAACAAGAACAACACAGCATGCCTTGTCCAGCTCTTCTCTCATGAAAACTAGCCTCTTGGGTTCAGTTTTGGAATATGAGCTCTTAGTGTACATTCAGTTTGACTAACATATCAGAGTAAACTTAGATCAAGAATCAGAGCCCCTGCAGGTGCTTACACAAGCAGTTAGTTACCTTTTCCTCTGGTTTCCAGCCAGCGTGTGTCCCACCTGCTCTGATTCCCAGCATTGTTGCAGGTCACACTTGGAAAGGAATTAATGGTCACAAATGATGTAGGCTTAAATGTAAGGATATTCGAAAATAAAAATGTGTAGGGTGCTTTCCCCAGATTTATGCCAGGCTGGCTTTAGCTGCTTCTTTAGCTCAGTTTTATATATGAATGATGTTTTTCAAATATAAATATTTACTTTTTTCTGACAAAAGTATTGCGCGTTGTTCATCATGGAAAATATAGAACATTTGGAAAAATACAGGGACCCTGAAGATTAAACATAGCCAGCAGTTCATTGTGTTTCTTTCTGTTCCACTCTAGTCTCTTCTTTCTTTTTAGTGACAGAAGCAGCTTGAGTTTCACTCCTGTCAGGAGCAGGCTTCTGCCTGTCATGTGGGGCTCTGGTTATGAAGGCTGGTGACCTTCGGCTGCGTGAAGTCAGGCCAACTGGGTTCTTTCAGGAGACAGAAAGAAAGCGCTCTGCAAGGCGGCAGCCATTTCTCCAGGGCCTGGTGGCTGACACTGACGTGTCTGGTAACGCTCTGGCAGGTTCTCTGCCCTCTTCCCTGCCCTTCTTCATTTTTGGCCTTGGAGAGAGCACAGCAGAGGTGGTAACAGAGCAGCTGCATTTGGTGCCCTGCTTGCTTCTGCTCCAGGATGAGCAAGGACCACCCACTGCTCCACAGCACACTCTCAGTTCACCTTGAGCCCTTCTCATTCATGGTGTCACTTGTTGCTTCTGTGAAATAGCAAATAAGGAAAGATAAGTTCATGGACTTGTTTGGTCAGTGTTTGGAAGAAAGGTCGATTCCCTTGAAACGAAGAGAAAAGGGAGCCAACACTTTTTGAGGAATGGCTTTGGCTCAGGCAGTTTTACCCAATATCCTCAGATAATCCATATAAGATATGTGAGGTAGATCTTAGCATGCCCACTTTACAGATGATGCTGAGGTTCAAAAACCTAGGCAGCTTGCCCACAGTCATGAGTTAATTGGTCCTGTGGGATTTGAATCCAGCACCATCAAGTTCCATAGACCACATTCTTGTTTGCTCCTAAGACTTTGTTACAAACTCAGTGATTGTAATAGAAATTTCTCCAAAGAGAGAAGACAGGGATTAGACCAAGGATTGGGTAGAAATGGGGACCTTGCGGGTGAGAAAAAATCACAGTTGATAAGAATTTCACACCTCTGGGCATGGTGGCTCACGCCTGTAATACCAGTACTCGGGAAGTGGAGGCAGGAGGATTGCTGAGATTGAGGCTTGCCTGGGCTACATAGTGAGTTCAGGGCCAGGCTGAACTACAAAGCTAGACCCTGTCTAAAAAAAAAGAGAGAATTTCATACCTGGAGAGTGGGGAAGGCATGCCTGATAAGGCCCGGAAATGGAGACAGGAAGCAGTGAATCAGATACCCTAGGTACCTGGTGTTGCTAGGTGTTGGAAGCTTAACAGTGCAAGGACTCACTTCTCTGTCCTCGTGGGGTGGGAGTCAGAAACAAACAGGTCATTGTACATTGTGACAGCAGAGATGTGTGCAGTGCTGAGTCAGGAGGATACTGCATGCTTAGGGTATGTGTAAGGGCCAGGAAGGAGGGCTGTGGGGCCAGAAGAAAGTGAGCGAGTGAGAGGGTGATGGAAGGTACAATGAGAGAAGCTCTGAAGGCCTCATCACTCTGGATTTTCACTGAGTGATTTTTGGAGCACGGGGTGTGAAGAGATCTAGAGTTTACAGAAAGCTTCTGGCTGCTGGATTGTGAAGTAAGGACCTGTGGTATTCAAGATGCTTTACTCACTGAAGCTGGCAGAACACTGGGCCCACAGAGCTCTGTGGGGCATGCAAAGGATCCAGCAGGCCCTCCCCCTGCACTCTGTGGCTCAGTCTTCCTAGATAGTGAGACCCTGTGGTGACATTTCAAGGAATGGAGGGATTTAGTAGTGATTTATTATGAAATGTGTGGAAGTACAAAGTACTTTAAAAATATTTAATCAGAGCAATGGGGCCAAGAACCCCACAAGGTACTGGAGGACATTTGTATGCAAGGTGAGGCACTGTGGTCTGTGGATGCTTTACGACTTCAGTCCTAGTCCCAGCCTGACTGCCTGAGGCCTTTGACTCACTTTCTTCAGGACTGTTCTTTTCTGCCTCCCATGTATCATGCCATTTGCTACTCCGTGCTTTGCTTTAGCTGCATCGTCTGGATGACAGGTCAGTCCTGGAGATGCACAAGATGTTTCTAAGGCTGCGAACCAGTGGGAGACATCATTAGGATTCAAAATCACATCGCCTACCTTATGCTTTCCCATTGCCTGACACCTCACTGAGACCAGGGTGGGAACGTCACATGCTTTCTTCCAAAGAAAAGACAGTGGCATCTTTAAAAGGCAGCTTCAAATGCTTTTAAACTGAGTCATTGATTAAGGGTGGCAGCAGCTGGTGGAGAAGACCCTAGAGAGGGCATTCTCTCCAACAAGCCAGAGACCCATGAAGTAAATAAAGTCCGTCACTGGGGGCTCTCCCAACTTCAGGATGTGCTTCTCAGGGCTCCCCTGAGTATCTGGCCAAGAAAGTGTGATTCTGCAGGTCTGCATGGGATCGGGGAATCCACATTTCCAACAGTGCCTCTGAGAATGCACACGCTTCAGGGCCCGGAACCTCAAGGCTTTGAGATGATGTCAGGAAAAATATATTGTGCAGCATGGCTTCCTAGAGGCCAAGACAATAAGGTGTTTCTTTCTCTTCTCTTCTATCTCCCAACACTTGCTCTGCCCTTCCCCCCCTTCTCTCTCCTCTGCCTCATCCCTGACGTCAGCTGTTCAGCATGAGGAGCTGGAGTGACATGCGGCAGGAGGTGATGTTTCTGACCAACGTGAACAGCTCCAGCTCATCCACGCAGATATACCAAGCTGTGTCCCGCATCGTCTGCGGCCACCCAGAGGGTGGCGGGCTGCAGATCAAGTCTCTCAACTGGTATGAGGACAACAACTACAAAGCTCTCTTTGGAGGCAACGGCACCGAGGAAGAGGCTGAAACCTTCTATGACAACTCTACAAGTGAGTATCTGCAGACCGGGGCCCGTCCTCACCGCTGCCTTGTCCCAGGTTGGTCTGATCACCCTCCTCGTGCTTCTCTCCTTCTCTGCACCTGCATTAGATGTGACAGGTCTGTTTGCCTGAGCTCCTGGGGGACAGGGTCTTAGTCAGCTAACTAGTCCCAGATCTTTGTGTGGGAACTGATATGTCTCAGGTGTATGGTGGTGTTTATCAAAATGAATGAATGATTGAAAACCGTTCTCAGTTTCCTGGGGGAGGTAGGAAGGTCATTCCAGAATAAGAGTGAGATATTGGTAGAGAGACAGATCCTACATGGTCTCACTTCTATATGGAACCTAAAAAAGAGTGAACTCATAAAACACTAGAAAGGAGGGGTGAAGGCATGGAAGATGTTGACCAAAGGGAACAAAGCTTCAGTTATACATGAGGAATAAGTTCTGGAGATTTAATATGTAGCCTAGTGACTCTAGTTAATAACACTGTGTGGTATACTTAAAATTTGCTAAGAGAGTTGATCTTAAGTATTCTTACCCCCCTTTCCACACACACTGTATAACTATGTGAAATAGATATATTAATTGACTTGATAATGTAAATGTTAACTTTCCTATAAACATCAAGACATCAGGTTGTATATACCTTAAATATATATCGTTACTAATTATATGTTAACGAGGGTGGAAAAATTATAAAAGGAAGTATTGATACTTTAAAAATTATTAATATTACTGTTGGGGTAAGCTTTATAATAAAAACCTAAAAATAAGTAGTAGTAATAATATCAACCACAATAAAATCTAATGTTTAGGTAAAATTTCCTGTGTACTTTGCTATTTTTTTTTGTTTTTTTTTGAGACAGGGTCTCACTTTGTAGTTCAGGCTGGCTCTGAGCTCACTATGTAGCCCAGGCAAGCCTCGAACTCAGCAATCCTCCTGTCTCTGCCTCCCGAGTGCTGGGATTACAGGCCTGAGCCACCACGCCCGTCTCTTTGCTATCTATTTTTAAGTTATCTCATTCTACCCTGAGGAAGATTCTGCAAGGAGGGTTCTCTAATCCCACATTTCACAAGTTTAGGGAGGGTAAGTTACTAAGTCTTATCAGGGCTAAGTTTACAAGAGTTGGGATTCAAATCAGTCCTCCAGAGGCATGGGCTTTGCCTGGTAAACCACACGGCCTCTGACTGCTTGCTAACGGTGACGTGTGCGGATTGTCACGCTGTTTGTTTCATCTTCTGTTTAATTGCAGTGAGGGATCAGGAACCGTGTAACTCCACACCTGCTTGCACTCTTGGGCAGTTTTGCAGGGATATGTGTCTTGTGCCTGGTGGTACCAGGGATCCAGTGTCACACTTTCAGACAATGGTATCCTTTTCCTTGAAGATACACTACAGTGAAGCCTTTCTCCATTTCCAGGTGTGTCTTTCAGACACTGAGAGAGGCAACATTTGTGCATTACTGTGATCCAAGAACCTTTTGTTCTCTCTCTGGAGTAAAGCACTCTAGACATTTACAGCCTAAAAAGGCTGGCATCACAGGCAGCTTTAAGAAATGCCATTTCCGGGCCGGAGATTTAGCTCAGTGGTTCCAGTGCCTGCCTTGCTAGCGCAAGGCCCTGAGTTGGATCCTGGTAACCACATACAATGCTGGGTGTGGTGGCTCATGCTTGTAATCCCAGCACTTGGGAGGCAGAGGCAGGAGGATTGCTGACTTCCAGGCTTGCCTGGGCTACATAGTGAGCTGAGGGCCAGTTTGAACTACAAAGTGAGACCCTGTCTCAAAAAAAAAAAAAAAGAAATGTCATTTCCTCCTCTGCCCCACCCAGCATGCAGATCAACCAGAAGGAGGCTTCATTTATGCAGTAGATACACTTGTGAGAGAATCTTTATTTAAAAATCAAGGAACTGGGGGTGCAGCTCCATGGTAGGACATGCCTAACACACAAGGCCCTGGGTTCCGTCTCCACCATTCTATCTATGTGGTGTCAAGAAGACAAACAAAAACCAAAACAACCCAAAGCAATAAAACAAACTGAAAAACTTAAAATGAAGTTTTTAAAAGTCAGGGATAATCAAACCTATTTGCTTCTTACAACTACGGATGTTTCCGTTTTGAGTTTATATATGTATGTGATGAAGTCTATTAGTTAGAGAGAAAATTTTGGCTTTTGCTTGAAAACTGAAATTTGAATTCAGACTTCTCTTTACTCCTCAAGTGTCTTGTCTGTTTTCTGTGAAAACAGTCCTAGGAGTGGCATGAGCGTGTGAGTGTAGAAGTATGAGGTTTTATGCAGCGGAAACCACTATTTTTCTAGTTTGGCTTGGTTTTTAGTTAAAAAGTCCTTTGATTATTTACCAAAGACATTTCTAAAAGATTAAAGAATTCCCTATGTTTCTAAGTAGATGTTATGAACTTTATTTTTATAGCAGAGCAAACTGAAGCTCAAGCAGTAAAGTTATTTGCTAAGTGACTGTTACGTGGTAGAGCAGAGTTTTGCACCTGGAACTTTCTTTCCAACCCCCAAACTCGGTAAGCTCCAACTGGTGTAAGGCTGTGCGTATGAGCGCATGCTTGTCTTCCCTGGTTTTAGCTCCTTACTGCAACGATATGCTGAAGAACTTGGAGTCTAGTCCTCTTTCCCGCATTATTTGGAAAGCGCTCAAGCCTCTGCTTGTTGGGAAGATCCTGTACACACCGGACACTCCAGCCACGAGGCAGGTGATGGCTGAGGTAAGCTGCCCAGGCCCATGGCGCCCCCCTCAGGATGCTCCCAGAATTAGGGGCAGAGCGGTAAAGGCAGCTTCAGATGAAGCATGCTTAGTATCCTCATAATCCTTGTGGGAATTCAAAAGAGTCAAGACCTCAATCCTGATTGAGTTCAGAGCTGACTGTTGGGGGACATCCTCTCAGCTGCAAGTATTTGAATCAGCTACAGAAAGGATTTTCTAGGAATATTGAATCATAGCTTCAGACTGGCTGGGCATGCTGCTATGGGATGTACTTTTAGGGAGCACGGAATTGCTCATTGTCTTTGTCTTCCACTTTTCCTGCGGTCCCTGGCTCCCACCTGACCAGGTGAACAAGACCTTCCAGGAGCTGGCTGTATTCCACGATGTGGAAGGCATGTGGCAAGAACTCAGCCCGAAGCTCTGGGCCTTCATGGAGAATAGCCCAGAAATGGACCTTGTCCGGGTGAGTGTCCTTCTAGGCGCTAAGTGCCTGCTTGATCCTGGCATGAGATCTAGTCATATTCCTGTAATTGATGTGAGAATTCTTTAAGTTTTACCGAGTCAGATGTAGTGAACCTAACTCAAGCCATAGGACTGCCATCTCCTTAAAAGCAGAGGTCATGGTGCTGTGATAACCTTGTGCACTTTGACATCGATGCCTCTCATGGCCAAATGCCGGTTTTCTGCAAATCTTGGTAAGGGCCAATATTTGGAGGTAGAAGTTGGTGATTACAAGAGCCTAAGTGTTTTCATTTTGGGCTCCCACTGCTGAGCCAGCCCCAGCGTCCTCTGCAGCCTCTCTGTTGGAGTAGGCCTTGGAAGGAAATGTGGGAGTGCAGAGTAGCCAGACTCACAGATAGATCAGAGGCACCGGCTTCCAAGGCCCTGTGTGAATGCAGAGCTGCACGGAATGGACTTGCCCTGAGCGCTAACGAGCCACTGGAAAAGGATAAGTGCTCTAGACACTCTTAGATTCCAAAGCGGAGCAATCCAGGATGAACAGAATGTCTCCTTTGCTCGAGTCTGAGAGTTGTTTCACTGCGTCACCCGGCCTTGCGTTGAGTCAGTCATTACACTACTTCCTATCGCCATGGGGAGGGAGGCCGCTTCCTTGTGTTTCTGCTGCCATTCAGAGGCAGGAGAGAATTTTGCCAGGTTTCTTGTTTTGAACCTTGTTGATCCAAGGGGCTGTGGGTTTTAGAGGCTGTAACCATCTGGAGGGAATTCTGAAGTTTAGAACTGTCCCTGGTCCTGGGGTGGGGGCAGGTCATTGAGGAAGGACCCCAGTGCTGCGGGAGCCTCTGTGATGTACACACTTGTCTCTAAAGATGGAGTTACTTGCATTCGCTGGGGCAGCACAAATATTAAAGAGAGTGAGAAAAGCACAATGATACATACAGACTGCAGCGGTGTGAATAGGAGCTGCGTGTGCCCCATTGGGATGTCTAATGGGCCCCATTTTGTCCTCCATAAGGCCTGGTCCAGTCATAGGCAGTGTCACAGACATGCGTGCTCTCAAGTTCTTTGTCTTGATC
Organism: Thryonomys swinderianus; assembly: GCA_004025085.1. Taxonomy (NCBI): domain Eukaryota; kingdom Metazoa; phylum Chordata; class Mammalia; order Rodentia; family Thryonomyidae; genus Thryonomys; species Thryonomys swinderianus. Next base: position 20,331 of record PVIC010014350.1, on the reverse strand, counting down.
TTCTCCTTGGATTCCCTGTTTCTACCAGATGGAGCCTCAGAGAGTAGTAAAGAGCCCTGTTGAAAGGATTAGGCGAGTTTTAAAGTGGGGCAAATATATGTTTTCCTACTCTTTAAGTTGGAGTTTGCCTTGGAGGCTCGATTTATTCATAAGCTCCCATTCTTAAGGGCCGAGTTCCTTGTAAAAGTGACAGTCCACGTATTCGGAATCCAGCTAGGAGGCCCCACTGTGTGATGGGAAGTGGAAGAGTAGATGCTAGAAGGAAAGGCAGCACGGGCCTTGGGGGACTAGTGTGTTACACTGAGGGACTTCGAGCTCTGGGGGCACCGTGTAAGAGCTTCAAGCAGTGAAGTACAGATGCTTTACTCTGACATGACATCGGCTGTGTCAGAAGGTGGGTGAGTAGAAGGTAGGAACCAGGGTGGAGACTGTGTCAGGGAGTAGTCCAGACGTGACGCACGAAGGGAGGCCCTGGGACGGCTTGTGGGGAGTGGCAGAAGAGGGAGCAACCAGGACGACTCTTGATTTCTAACCTGTGGGAGGTGGGCATGTCCAGTGGGTGTGCAGTGCCCTAGGGTGTTAGGCTGGACAGATAAGTCTGGCAGTGTTTAGCCTGTGGGTGGGAATCCGAAGAGCCTTTCTGCCTGCCTGCTACTTTTGACTCCCCTGGCACAGGCCACTCAGTCCTTGGCGCCCTGCAGCCTGGCTTCCGCTGCACGACGCCTCGCCCCTGTGGATAGCCCTTCTCTCACCTCCCTCTCTGGCTCTGTCCCCCGCACTTCGCCCTCCAGTTCCGAGGCACTTTTCTTTGTGTGCCCTGTGACACCGACTTACTCGTCTCAGCTGTTCTCAGTCCTCCTCTCCAGGCCCTGCTTTCTCTCTTCTTCCTGCTCCGAGGGTCTCATCCTCTTAAAAGCCAAGGGGTCAGTGGTCTCGTTGGGCGCGTGTCCCTTACTGGCCCCCATGGCCACACTGCTCAGAAGCCCCACCTGGGCGGCGCAGCTCCCAGCCCAGCACTACGTTTCTTTCCTGGGCTCTGATCGTTCAGTTCAAGTATCCAGGTAAAGTACTTTAAGAATTGCTGGCCGTGCCTCTGTGAACTTTGGTGAGGTACGATTTTGTATGTGTTAACAAAAATACATATCATGCTGATGGCGGTACAAATTGTTATTCCCTATTAGAAAGCAATTTGGAATGAAAATTTCAAGTCCCATTAAAACTGTGCCATCTTGTGTACCTCCGTTCTCCACTCCCCCGGGATGTATCCTACAGAAATAATTTTACAGCAGTCACCATAGGAGATGGAATCTTATTGCTGCAGTAATTGTTATTGTGAGAAATTAGAAATGGACTAAATGCTCAGCAGTACAGGAATAGTTAATGGAATTGTAGTATAGACATACCCCATAAAAGCATCATGTTCTCATTAAAATAACAAATACAAAGCCACAAAGGGGAAAAAGGTAATAAATAATGCTGGTGAAAAGAAGACTGAGGAAAAAAAAATAATTAGCGGTTTTCCAATCCTTGGAGAAAACCAGTTTAGCAGAGCCAGGCCTTCCTCTTTCCTCTAGAGGTTGTGACCAGAGTAGCGGATCCGGCTCCTTCCTGCTGCGTTGGCAGCTGCCTGTTTTCCTGGCAGTGCATCTGTGCAGGCCTGTGCCCCAGCCCTGGGTCTGTGGGTTGAGCACTAGATCAACTGACTTGCCCTGATCTGTCTGAGGAACATGTGAGGAACCAGCCGGTGAGGGTCATGATGTGGAGAATAGACCTCCCCATGCCATGACTCGCATGTCTCGGTGTGGAGAAAGACTGTATTTTACTTGGTCTGACCAGCAGTGTTACTTTCCTAAACTAAAGAGGGAGAGAGTGGGCTTGGGCCTGAGATGGGTCTTACTTGGGATCCTCCCACTGGGTCACAAAGGAGGGAAGTGATACAGTGAGTAGAGAAATGCACAGGAATTTAGGGCTTGTGTTTCACAGCTCGACTTTGCTAGTTATTAGCTGTGCGACCTTGTATGAAGGGGCTTCTGAACCTCTGTTTTTCCATGTATGAAATGGGAAATATTAGCAGTTACACTCTCATAGAATTGAGAGAGATGTAAAGGGTATAAGTTGTTCTGCATAGTAATATTATTATTGCTGTTTAGTTAGCACTACAAGTTTGAGTTAGGTTGAGCTGTTTGGTTCAGTGAGAAGCATTGGGCTATGGATTCAGACTGGTCTTGCCATGAGTCTCAGCTCTGTAGCAGTTAGCATTATGCACCAGCCTTAGTTAAAAATCATGCATTTTTTGCCGGGTGTTGTGGCTCACGCCTGTAATCCCAGCTCTCGGGAGGCAGAGGCAGGAGGATTGCTGAGTTCCAGGCTTGCCTGGGCTCCTTAGTGAGCTCAGGGCCAGCCTGAACTACAAAGCGAGACCCTGTCTCAAAAGAAAAAAATATCATACATATTTTTCACCTTCTATCCTCTCAGTGGTAAAATGGGGCACTATTTTCAGTGAAGATGAATGAAAGGAGACAGTGTGTGGAGGAATCAGTACTTCTTAGGGTTCTTGTCAAGATGTAATTGACATTCTCCGCTTGTTTGTTCTCCCCGAAATGGCAGATGCTGCTGAGCAGCAAAGGCAATGAACACTTTTGGGAGCAGCAGTTGGATGGTTTAAACTGGACAGCCCAAGACATCCTGGCATTTCTGGCCAAGCACCCAGAGGACGTCCAGCAGGTTAATGGCTCTGTGTACACCTGGAGAGAAGCTTTCAATGAGACTAACCAGGCAATCCGGACCATATCTCGATTCATGGAGGTGCAGATCTGTTGTTGTGTACTTCGTTTAGAAAAGGCTTATGGCTTTTTCTTTGAGATGTTGCAGTAACGTTACTGGCAGGGAAATCTGTAGGTATCGTGTAGTCTCCTGTAGCAGTAGCCCTCAAACCCAACACTGAGGTTGGTATACAAAAAGTATTTGGTAAATGTTGCTTGACTGAGGAAATAAATATCCACAGTCTTCTAGGTTTTCCTGTATTTTGATACCTTAATGCTTAATGATGACAAAGTGTACCCCTAAGAAGGCATTATTTATGAAACCTAATTCAGGATAGATTAAATTTTTAAAATCTGTTCTAAAATGGTAGTGCTTAACGGGAATGAAGAAAATTCTTTGGTCTGTTATTGAGTTGGTTAATTACTATGACAATGTTGCAAAGAAAAAAACTAAGAGAGGAAAGTAAGGTATGATCATTGTTTTTACTTTTTTCCCACCACAAAAATCAATACAAATAACTTATCTGTAATACCGCCAGCATTCCTCTTAAATTCTGCTTAAAACTGAAATGGTCTGTTCTGGTTTGAAGACTGGATCTTTATCCTAGAGAGGATTAGATCGTATACAGATGACTTGTACAGGCCTTACCTATAGAGGACTAGTTGTGCAGTTCTTAGTTTTCGAGGTCTGTCTGGGATGTTGCCTCCTGGCCAGCGACCATTGTCTCATGAAAATCGTTCTTCCATCAGTGTGTCAACCTGAACAAGCTGGAGCCCATTCCCACCGAGGTCGGTCTCATCAGCAAGTCCATGGAGCTGCTGGATGAGAGGAAGTTCTGGGCTGGTATCGTGTTCATAGGAATCACTCCTGACAGTGTTGAGCTGCCCCGTCATGTCAAGTACAAGATTAGAATGGACATTGACAATGTGGAGAGGACAAATAAAATCAAGGATGGGTAAGCAGAACCCACCACACCAGCCCAGTCTCAGGGAAGTCAAGAGTGGCTCTTATGGGGCTGGAGGGTTAGCTCAGTGGTTCCGGTGCCTGCCTCGCAAGCGCAGGGTCCTGAGTTCGATCCCCGGTGACCACATACAATGCTGGATGTGGAGACTCACGCCCACCAGCAATCAATACCACATACCACAGTGCTCGGCGTGGTGGCTCACGCCTGTAATCCCAGCACTCGGGAGGCAGAGGCAGGAGGATTGCTGAGTTCCAGGCTTCCCTGGACTATATAGTGAGCTCAGAGCCAGCCTGAACTACAAAGAGAGACCCTGTCTAAAAAAAAAAAAAAGGAGTGGCTCTTATGACTAATGAGGCTTCATTTGAACTAATAAATTGGTAGCAGTTTCAACAAAAAACACAATTGGTGCATATTTTGATGAAACTGGCATACTCATTGCTGGGAGCTATTAACTCAAAGCTCATAAAATGTCAGTATGTTTTCACCATCTTCACTCAAGAAAATTAATCTCAAGGAAGTAAGTCAACAGCAAAGTTCTCCATGCCAGCATTATCCATTTTTATGAAAAGGGATAGACATCCAATTAAAAAGGGACTTTTTAAGTAAATTCTGGTATATCTATTTGATACAATGTTAGGTAGTCAAGGAGGTGGAGAAGAGTCCCAAACCAACAATTAGTACATTTGTTCTGCTTATTTCTGCTTCGAACACACATTCATGTAACTGAGACTAGAAAGTAAGATGCAGGTAGAAAGAGTTGCAGAATTGTGAATGATTAGGTATTTTAATTTTTATTATTTGGCTCTCAGGGCTGTTTAATCACCTGTGGTTTGGTTTTAGGTACTGGGACCCTGGTCCTCGGGCTGACCCCTTTGAGGATATGCGCTACGTCTGGGGGGGCTTTACCTACCTGCAGGATGTCGTGGAGCAGGCAATCATCAGAGTGCTGACAGGCACTGAGAAGAAAACTGGTGTCTATGTGCAGCAGATGCCCTACCCCTGTTACGTCGATGACATGTAAGTTACCAGATCCAGTACCTTTGGTTAAATCACCAGTTAACGCTGCTCTATCTGGAATGTGTGTGGGTATGAAAATAATCAGATGTAGGTGGTTAACTGTTTCATCCACATTGGGGACAGACACACATATGCACATTAGGAATCTGTCTTCTTTCTTATCCATGGATATCACCACTTTTATTTTTCACATTCTACCCTTTTGCTCAAAGTTTGCCCAATCTGGCTGGGCGTGGTGGCTCACGCCTATAATCCCAGCACTCAGGAGGCAGAGGCAGGAGGATTGCTGAGTTCGAGGCTTGTCTGGGCTACATAGTGAGCTCAGGACCAGCCTGAACTACAAAGCGAGACCCTGTCTCAAAAAAAAAAACACACACACATACAAAGTTTGCCCAATCTGCAAGTTCAAAATGTATCATGACAAACACATGCGACTACCTATATGTACATTATCCCTGACTCAGAAATAGGAGCTTGGACTTATAAAAGTATATTTCCTATAGATTTTTCTGTTTCTTCTAAGTGATTGCTAAGCCAAGGGTAAACTGAACAAAACTTTTTTATGTGAGATTTTTCAGATAATCTTTTAAGATTGGTTATTAAGCTACTGGATTCTAATTGTGGGAGCGGTGTTTTTGGATCTAATAGTTCTTTGTTAGGACAAATGGGCAGAAGTATAGTTATTTCAAGCACCTCAAATATGTAGTGTCTTCTTTCAACATGTGTGTGCAAGCACACACATGCATGGAAAGAGTAGATCTTCTCTCTTTGTATTTGCTCAGGTTTTTTTTTTTTTTTTTGAGACAGGGTCTCACTTTGTAGTTCAGACTGGCCCTGAGCCCATGATGTAGCCTAGGCAAGCCTGGAACTCAGAAATCCTCCTGTCTCTGCCTCCCGAGTGCTGGGATTACAGGCGTGAGCCACCACACCTGGCTGTATTTGCTCAGTTTTTTACAAAACAACTATTTCCTTGTATGGTCAACTCCAGTTTCTCTAGGTCAACAGATACTGTGTTTTTTCACAATTATTAGCCAGAATTTACCCAAGGAAGACTTTTCCAAAGACTCCTAAGGCAAAGTTTACTGTAGAAAGGATGCCTTAAGATCAGGGTAGTAGCATTCAGAGGCACTGAGAGCCCTGGCCTGTTGTCATATAGTAAGTATAAAAATGATAAAAGTAGAATTTGAGCCTCAACTCCTGGGCCCAAAGTCCAAGTCCGACTTTTGTTTCAAAGCTACATTTCCTATGCAATCTGAATCTGAAATATTGAGGAGCATGGCTGAAGTGTATTTCTGCATATGTCAAGAATGAAACTAAGCAGATCACAAGGGGATGACTTTGGAGATGCTGAATGTTTGTAAGGGATTGACTTCATTTTTTTTTTTTTTTTACTTTAGTTTTTAGTACTTCAATGTAAACCGCCTTTAGCCTTTGGCCTAGTGTCATTTCACAGTTACCTAGTTACTAAAGCAGTTCCTCAAAGGCATTTTGCTCAGCAGTACTTTATTAGCCCACCTTTTCTCTCAGTGTTAGACTGCTTATGGAACACAGGGAAACCTGTGGCCTTTTGGAGTCCAAGAAGTCTGCCATCAGTGGCTGAAATGTGGCCCCTGTGGCATGCAGGCCCAGAGGGTTCATCCCATGGGCCTGCCTCACGGCGTGTTTCTTTCTTCTCCTGCCTTTCTTTGGGGCCTCCAGCTTCCTGCGGGTAATGAGCCGGTCCATGCCCCTCTTTATGACGCTGGCCTGGATTTACTCTGTGGCCGTGATCATCAAGGGCATTGTGTATGAAAAGGAGGCGCGGCTGAAGGAGACCATGCGGATCATGGGCCTGGACAACGGCATCCTCTGGTTCAGCTGGTTCATCAGCAGCCTCGTCCCTCTGCTTGTGAGTGCAGGGCTGCTGGTGGTAATCATGAAGGTAAGGACACTGCGTGTGCTCTTCTGTGCCAGGGAACCAGGGGAGGGAAAGGAAAAAGCCATGACTCTGGGAAAGAAGGTCCTTAGGTGTCATGTCCTTCAGTTTCATTTCAGAATTGGGGAAAATGAGGGCCACAGGGTGGCTTGTCCAGGTCAAATCCGGCTGGGGGTAACTAAGGAGGACTAGAACCCAGAACTGATGCTTTCCAGATGGGCATATCTGTAGCTGTGTCGCACTGTCTGCATGACAGTGTAGCTGCTGCTTTCCTCAGACGTATTTGTATTGGGCTGTGATTCTTCCTGAGCTCCTAAAGTCACTAATCAGAAGGACACACATCATTGCAGGCGAAGTTACCTGGGAACAGGGGCTAAGGAGGTGTTTGGCATGTGGGTATTTATCAGGGGCTGACATCTGTGTGAGGGATGTTGAAGGTGTAGTTTCAGTCAGAGGAGCAGAACTGCGACAGCTGGCTGGCCCGTGGGACATTCTGGAGAACTTACAGCTTGTAGTTGTTGCTTACTGATTGGAGTGCCCAGCCCCTTCGGGTTTTCCTAGGCCTCACTCCCTGACCTTCCTTGCCCCAGGCCTTCAGATACGGAGTGTGGGCTTCCCTGGGAAGGCTGTGCTCTGGGGCAGGCAGCTCTGTAACCGTGACAAAGCCAGACGTGCAGATACGTGCAGGCAGTTACTGACTGCTAGCTACAAGCCCTTCCTTAAGGTGTGCTCTAAGTACTGAAGTTCCACATTTGCCGCATGTGATCATATACTTTCCAGTTGTCTTTTTTCTCATAATTATTTTGTACAAAGGTGCATTGTATACAAATAAATATTCAGGGGGAGGTTACAAAGGGATAGAAACCAGCAATCAGTTTAAAACTACCTGTCATCTGTTGTAAATGAGCACTTACTGATGCCAACTACTATTTAAAGTGCATGCTATCCGCTACCTTCTCAACTTTGCTAAGTGACCCCCTTAACCGGCAAGGAAAAAGGTCTCGGTAGGGTACCTAGTAGCATGGCAGAAGCAAGATTTGAGTGAGTCCTTATTGCAAACAAGCTGTTCGTTGTGTTTGGATGTCGGACTGCAAGAGACTGAGCCTGGGCCTGTCATGAAGCCAGTGTGTGAGAGCCGCTCCTGAAAGCCGCGTGCCTTTATGGTCGCTGAAACATACACCATGACTAGGATGAGGTCAGAATGCCACAGGAATTCAGATGATCGTCAGAATGAACAAGTCACAGTTTTCAAGGGGGAAATGAAGTCTGTCTGGCCATAGTCCTTGGCTTCTGGAGAGACAGGTTGTGTGGGACGTTCCCTTGCACAGCTCTTGCCGGCACCAGTTAGACTCCTCATAAAAAAGAAGCCAGTTAGATTCACCTATGTGAGAATCAGCAGAACTGTCCACTGAGATGCGGTGGAAAGTTCTGGATTATGTTCTGTTCCAAATCAAATGTTGCCATTCTTTTTCTTTCATTCATTTTTTTTTTTTCTTTTTTGAGACGGTGTCTCCCTTTGTGGTTCAGGTTGGTCCTGAGCTCACCGTGTAGGCCAGGCTAGCCTTGAACTCACAGCAATCTTCCTGCTTCTGCCTCCCGAGTGCTGGGATTGCATGCGTGTGTGAGTCACAACATCCAGCACCGTGGTGTGTGGTACCGGAGATCAAACTCGGGACCTTACGCTTGCCATACAGACACTGGAACCACTGAGCTAAATTCCCGGTCCCTTGCCATTATTTTTCTGTGTCATTGCCCTGTTTCCTTGTTATTCAAAAAGCTCTAAATTGCCTGAGTCGAATAAACCCTGACATTCTTCTGTAGGTCATGCAGGTGGGCACTTGAGGTTGTCAGAGCACATTTCATGGGCCTCTTCCTTTCCTTTCCAGCTAGGAAACCTGCTGCCCTACAGTGACCCCAGTGTGGTGTTCGTCTTCCTGTCCGTCTTTGCCACGGTGACCATCCTGCAGTGCTTCCTGATTAGCACACTCTTCTCCCGGGCCAACCTGGCAGCTGCCTGCGGGGGCATCATCTACTTCACCCTGTACCTGCCCTACGTCCTCTGCGTAGCATGGCAGGACTACGTGGGCTTCACGGCCAAGATCTTTGCAGTGAGTAATTCTGCTCCTTCTGCAGCCTTGTGCGGGAGACTATCTTGAACCTTCTCGGGGACGAATGGCAGTGGGAATAGTTTTAGCCAAAAGGCCTCCTCTCTGTCCTTTATCTCACATCTCTCTTGCCCTGTTACGCTCACTCCCACGTCATGGCTGCAGAAAGAACCGAAAGCTCTCGAGGTCCGGCGAGGTGGCTAGTTCTCGACCCCTGTATTTCTTGTCCAGTGTGGTGTTTCACTTTAGGAATATTTTCTGAATCGAGCCAAACTGCGGAGCGGGTGCCCTGTCTTCCTCCAAATTCCTCACACAGACGTCTCCTTCCCTGTGCAGAGGAGGAGTGACCTTTAAGAGTGTGAGCGGTCCTGTAAGAACAACCCTTCACCTGTCCCTGGGGTCACTACAGGAAAAGCCAGTGGTCACTGCAGGGTGCCTCAGGTACCTCTGTCTTGGCCTGTGCACCTTGGCAGCCCGAGCAGGCTCTTCTGATCCCGATGGTCACCGGCCGAGTAGAGAGCCTGGAGAGACCTCGCTGAGTGTTAGTGGGCGCAGGGGAGCAGAGAGGAGTTAAGGTCAGCGAAGCTTGGAGCATCTTAGGCAGCATAACATTCTACACTTGATCTTAGCCAAAAGGCCGAGAAGCGATTGCAGCATAACATTCTAAAAGTTGCGCACATCGCTTCTTGGCCTTTTGGCTAAGATCAAGTGTAAAAGTTGTACACGCTGTCATGCATGCAGTTTTGAAACATGTGCATAATGAGTAGCTATAAATGGTATCACTTTATATGCTACGAGGGAGCCCACTCCCCTAAAGGACCTCTGTAGGCGAACACTTCCACATCCTATAATTGATCTACTTTACAAATTGAAATTTCTCCAGGTGGAATTTACATTAGAAGTAATAGGAAAATGAGAGAGATGGAGAAACAGATGACTGATTTTTCCCTCTTTCTCCCAGAGCCTGCTGTCTCCCGTGGCCTTGGGCTTTGGCTGTGAGTACTTTGCCCTCTTTGAGGAGCAGGGCATTGGGGTGCAGTGGGACAACCTCTTTGAGAGCCCAGTGGAGGAAGATGGCTTCAATCTCACCACTTCAGTCTCCATGATGCTGTTTGACACCTTCCTGTATGGGGTGATGACGTGGTACATCGAGTCTGTCTTTCCAGGTGCGCTGAGCGTCCACCCGGCTGTGGGCATCTGCAGGGAGAGATGCTTTCTGGCTGCAGAGCTTCCCTGTCTTTGCACCAGGATGTGGAGTGCTCTTCAGGGTGCCTGGGGCTTTTGGCCCACCGCAAACGGCAGGGAGAGGGAGCTGAGGCCCAAAGTGTGATGGGTACTGCCACCGTGGCGCTCCCTGCTTGGGCACTGCTTGCCACTCACTGGGTAGCATTGTATATACTTGGCTTGTTTAGTGTTTAAAAGGATACTCAGAGGCAATTATTATAACCTATAATTTTCAGTGAGAAAGCGGTCACTTGACGAAGTTGAGTAACTTGCTTGAGGTTACACAAGTGGGAAGCGTTAGTGCTTGGAGGTAAACCCAGCTGGGTTACACTGGGTCAGCCAGGAGGCTGCTGTCAGTGTGGACTCGGCCCTAATTCAGTGTCCCCAGGGAGAGAACCTCCAGGAGGCTCTGTTTCCTCATTATAGTTTATGAATAATATTATATGCTGGCTCGGAGCCCTTGCCTGTGACTTAAATCAAATTACCATGCAATAAAAATTCCTTTTGAAATTGACTTGACCAACTCAAAGTTGAACCTGCTCTGGGTTAAATTTTCATACAAGATCTAATTCCAGGAGAGTAGGTTTAACTCCATTTGGTTCACCTTGTGGTTCTCTGAGGAGACACATGAAATGTTCATCACTCCTACCTGAACTTCCCTCAGTGAATACGCAGTTTTGAATCGCATTCAAGTTTCAGGTCCTCAATTTACTGACTGTGTGATGGCGGGTCGGCTGCTTAGCCCTAAGTTTGCTCATGTCTCAAATGGGGATGGTGGCTGTTTCACGGGGCTGCCGGCAGGCCTCGGGGAGGTGCGTGTGTACAGTGACCTACATGGTAGGCCTCGCAGAGGTGGCGCCCTCTTTCCTCATCTCCACTCCAGTCTATTCTGAAGAGACCTGCTGGATCCTGGCATGGTGCCCAGCTTTGATCCCACCAATGCTTTGCTTCCAGGTCAGTATGGAATTCCGAGGCCCTGGTATTTTCCCTGCACCAAGTCCTACTGGTTTGGTGAGGAAAGTGAGGAGAAGAGTCACCTTGCTTCTAGCCAGAAGGGAGTATCAGAAAGTAAGTACTGCAGGCCTGTCCCCCTTCAACCTAGTGCCGCTGCCCCTGTTGATTGGTAGAACAGGTGACAGCTCCTGAACTTTAAGAGATTTTAAAGCCACTCTGGGGGTAGAGGAATTAAACACAATTTCCCTATCCAAATTCGCCCTTGCCCTGGGTGCCCAGTGCTACTGATTTGACGGGAATCCTGTTGGGTCACTGAAGACCATTTCCTTTGTTCGCTTAGTGACCATTATAGCTTTATCTAGCATCCAGCCTGTCATGCTAACATGTCCTCCTGACAATCTCCCGTGAAGAAATAAAGATAATCATAAGGCTCTGGCTGCCTATCGTGGTGGTCTGTGACCTGCGTAGGCCGGCACCAAGCAGCTGCCATAGAGCTGTTCTCCCACGTCAGTCAACCAGAGGCGGACCCTCTCCTAGCTCCTGACTGCCGGGAGAGAGCCCATAGTTCAGCAAAGGTTCTTCTTTCCAGGTTCCTCGTGAAGGTCTTTGGCTCAGCGTGGCTTCCTTCCTAGGTGGTTAATAGTCTTTCTTCCATTCTGGCAGCATGGCTCCCATGCCCACATCTCACTTCTTTCCTTGCTGGTCCAAAACCACAGAACTGACAACCTTCATATTCTTCTATACACGCTCATTCATGTGTATGTGTGTGTATCTGTGTGTGTGTTTTTAGATCTGTTCAGTTTTATCACATTATAGATTTATGTAACCACTGAGCTGCAGAACTTCTCCCTCAGCACACAGCTCCCTCCTGCCATGGTGTAATAGTTACAGCTGCCTCCTTTCTTTCCTGCTCTCTGACCTGGGTGAGCCACTCATTTGTTCCTCATTTCTGCAGTTTTCTGCCTTTCCCCAGAGTGTTGTGAAAATGGAACCAAATAGTAGGTAACTTTTTGTTACTGGCTTTTTTTCCCCCCCACTCAGCGTAATTCCCCTGAGGTCTGTCCACACTGCAGTGGTGCAATTTCTTCCTTTGATTGCTGGGCACAACCCCATGGTATGGATGTACCAAAGTGCCCAACATTTTTTAGATGTGTTTTTAAAATAGCCTTTGGTATCCTATATCTTAATTGCTTTTCAGGTCTTTCTCTTTCATTTGACTTGAGTGCTCCTTTGCCATTTAATTCTTTTACCCAAGTAGACCCCTGAAAAAATGTGGTTTCCTCCTTACCTACAAAACCAGAGTGGCCTCTGAAAGGCTAAGCATACCCCGTGTTTATACTTCGCTCCCCAGTATTTGCTGTGGGTTCACCTTGGTTCCTCTGTCTCCTCACAGTCTGCATGGAAGAAGAGCCCACTCACCTGAAGCTGGGTGTGTCCATTCAGAACCTGGTGAAGGTTTATCGAGATGGGATGAAAGTGGCTGTCGATGGCCTGGCACTGAATTTTTATGAGGGCCAGATCACCTCCTTCCTGGGCCACAATGGAGCAGGGAAGACGACCACCATGTAAGAAGGATGTGGCCCTCCCGGGACCCACTCAGAGGGTCCCCTGGATACTTAGGAAATCGTACTTAGGGAAACAGATTTGGCCTGAGGCAAGAGTTGGAGCACGTGAGGGGCTGAGTATGGACATATCATCTGGTCACAGTGTGCCTGCTGAGTGTGCGAGGTATTTTGCTGAAATAGGTTGAGGACTTTTGTGGTTTCTTCTTGTACTTCTCAGAATTCTGCAGTGTTCTTAGAACCCAAGCCATCACAGCTCTGAGGAAGAGCACTCTCTAGGGCTTTTTTTTTTTTTTTTTTTGAGACAGGGTCTTGCTTTGTAGTTCAGGCTGGCCCTGAGCTCACTATGTAGCCCAGGCAAGCGTCGAACTCAGCAATCCTCCTGCCTCTGCCTCCTGAGTGCTGGGATGACAGGCGTGAGCCACCACACCTAGCTCTAGGGCTTTTTTGATCAGAGCTGAGAAGCAAGACTCTGGGAGGAAAAAAACATGAGCTGTGTTGCAGAGAGGTGGCCAGTGACAGGACTCCTGTCCTGTCTCTGGCAGACAGGAGAAGCGTCTGGGCAGCCGGCTGCCTTTGCCCTCCCTGGGACTTGTGAGGATCTCATGTTTGGCAGCTTCAGAAGGGAGGAAGGGACATAAAACACCAGAGTTGGCCTTGGTGGCTTTCAGAATGTGGTCCCTTAGCCAGTCCAGAGGATAATCTTTGGGAGTGACATTTTCTTTTATTTATTTTAAAACATAAAATCAATATATTACCTTGTGTGTACTTTCAAAACATGCTAAAGGCCCCTACCATGTAATACAAATATTTTTATATTTGAATATCCGCTTCTGGTCTGTTCATTTTTCACGGTACATAACGTTAGGCATACAAAAAGCATACTTTAAAGTGCACTTTACACTGCCTATTTATTTTTCAAACGCTCATACTAGACTTGCCATGTCCCACACTTAGGCTCAATCCCGATTGTTCACTATAACAAGACTTGTCATGTGGGACCCTCTTAGGGTCTTCTGTAAAGGAACCGGGGTGGGTGCCAGTAACTTCTGCCCTCCCCTCCCCGGCTCTGCACCCCTGACTCCTGCCCTTGTTAATTTTGTCCTCAGGTCCATCCTGACGGGGTTGTTCCCTCCCACCTCGGGCACTGCGTACATCCTGGGAAAGGACATTCGCTCAGACATGAGCACCATCCGGCAGAACCTGGGGGTCTGTCCGCAGCATAATGTGCTGTTTGACATGTGAGTACCAGCAGCACGCAGAGGACAGCATCCCATTCCTGGACGTGGGGACCGGGGAGTTATGGACGGAGTGGCACTTATGCATTTTACCATTTTTAGGGCAGCTGGATCTGACTTCCCGGGACACCTTGAGACATACCTGTTCTTTGATTTCGGGGAGAGGGGAGGTGAACTGTGGGATGAGAGAGTTTAGATGGCCACTGTGGGGTTCAGACGTGGTGCTCTCCTTCCCTGTTGTTTGGAGGACCCTTCTGTCCTTTGCCTGGAGACCTGGCACAGCCCCAGGCCTGGCAGGGCCACAGGGAGCGGGCTGGGCCAGGCCTGTGTGCCCTGCTCAGGGTGTTTCCTCTCACAGAGATTATCAGCAAGAAGAAAGGAGCAGGGAGAGACCGAGCTCTGTGACCCGGCCAGAGCCTTTCTTCCCCGTGGGCTGCTGTCTCCTCTCCCTGGGCTCCCAGGGGGTCCCAGGGGGTCCCTGCTCTGAGCCTCAGGTCCATTCAGCTTTGCGGAAGCTTTAGTGCCAAGCTGACGGGGCTTCTGGGTGAACCCTTTGCCGACGTGAAATTTAAAGTTTCAACTAGCAGTGATCCGTTACTTTCCCATTTTTGTTTCCCGAGCAACTCATGTCATTGCTCATTGTGATTCTTCCTCGAATCCTACTGTGATTTTTTTTGAGAAATTGATGAAGTTTTTTTTTTTTTTTTAAAGGCAGGCATGGGGTGGGGGCGAGAGAAAGATGTGCCCATTCTCCTCTGCTCCGGGCCATCGGGCATTGTGTTCTGAGGCATCCTGCAGGCCCAAAGCTGACCCACCCCCTTCCCCAGGCTGACTGTCGAAGAGCACATCTGGTTCTATGCCCGCCTGAAGGGGCTCTCGGAGAAGCACGTGAAGGCGGAGATGGAGCAGATGGCCCTGGACGTTGGTTTGCCACCCAGCAAGCTGAAAAGCAAAACCAGTCAGCTGTCCGGTGAGACTCTGAGCACCTTCCCCATTTCCTTCCCCTCCTCGTCCAACTGTACACACTGCAGAAGCCCCGGGCCGTGTTGGGGAGTGAAAGAAGTCCCTGTCTGCGCTGGTGGGTGGGTGCCTCCACTTGTCTCATGAACTCTGTCTCTGCTCACTGTCTGGGGCCTGTTTCTCTGTTGTGTAGGTGGAATGCAGAGAAAGCTGTCTGTGGCCTTGGCCTTTGTAGGGGGATCTAAGGTCGTCATTCTGGACGAACCCACAGCCGGTGTGGACCCGTACTCCCGCAGGGGAATCTGGGAGCTCTTGCTGAAATACCGACAAGGTAACATACGTGTGCTTTTTCTGAGTTGTGGACTAGGAGAGGCGAGGAGTGAGGCTGTCTCCTGGCTATTCCCGCTAGGGCAACAGAATTGCTTCTCAAGGACAGTGTGAAACTTCTCACCAAGCTCAGCGCCTGCCCACGATAAGGAGGGGGATTTTGAGACTCTTAAAGCTTTCACTTCATTATCCAGGGCCTTCCAAGAAGAACAGAAATGGCACAGATTTTTCACATGTGTCTTATCTCTGTGTTACCCGAAGATTGAGATGCCCGAGAGTGGAGGTGGTGTCTTTATTCATCATCTTTATCCCTAATTGTTGCACAGAATTTCCGTTTGTTGAGAGTATGGATGAAGAAACAAATGGAATGGGACAAGCAGAGCAACACAGTTGTCAGTTTGTATGGTGAGGGGCGCAGGCTGTGGAGCCAGCTGGAGCCGAGCCTGAGACTTGGGGCAGTCTTAACTTGCCTGGTTCCTTACCTGTCCCAGGAGCTGTGCTCGCCTCTTGGAGGCTTACATTAGCTGACAGCTCACGTAAACCGTCTAGTGCCTGCCCGGCACGTAGCAGGTTCCCGAGTGAGAGCTGCTGTTCCCTCTGTGAGGACGGAGCAGCCGCCCAGGTGTCCCCCACCCCCACCACAGCCTCCCAGGTTGTGGCAGCTCCCGAGTCTCCCTCACGCTCACCGCTGCTGTTACCTCTGTAGTCCCGGCCGCGGTGGTCAGTGAGTGCTCATCCGCCCCGCGTCTTTGTGTTTGTGCCTGGCAGGCCGCACCATTATCCTCTCCACCCACCACATGGATGAGGCGGACATCCTGGGGGACAGGATTGCCATCATTTCCCACGGGAAGCTGTGCTGTGTGGGCTCCTCCCTGTTTCTGAAGAACCAGCTGGGAACAGGCTACTACCTGACGCTGGTTAAGAAAGATGTGGAATCCTCCCTCAGTTCCTGCAGAAATAGCAGCAGCACCGTGTCATACCTGAAGAAGGTGAGCTGAGGCCTCAGTACTCGGCCGGCGCAGGGGCCACACAGTCAGGACTTGTTGTTGGCTGTGGATGGCTTGTCCCTTCTACTGAGACATGGCTGCCGTCCCCTGCTCTGTGATCGCTGTGGGGTCGCGTCTTCCCTCTTCCAGGGAAAGCTCGGGAGCCCTCTGTCCCCTTGTACTAGTTCTGGTGAATCCTGTTTCCTTTTTGCTATGGAAATGCAGAAAGTGATGGAGAAGGGCCTTTGAGGACTTTGTTATGTCAAAGGAAAGAGACTTGCCAAGAGGTAAGAGCCTTGGCTACAAAATGCCCTTCCACTTCTGCTAATTACCTTCAATCTCACTGACCTTAACTTTTAAACTAGGAAACATCTAATGTTTCTTAAATACTGATTTTATGCCACACACACAGACTCTGGATGTAGAAGCAAAGAATGGCAATAGTTCATTTTTGTTTTCATTTTACAATTCTTTGACATCTACTGTCTCAAAGTATAGAGCGCTCCCTGGGAAGGCACTGCCATAATTACTGTCCCAGATGAGGGAGATGAGGCCTGTAGGGCTTTGTCAAGGTCACCCAGCAGTGAGTAGCGGGTGGAGCCAGAGCCCAAGATGCAGATAGGCTTTTTTCTATACAAGAGATTTATTTGTGAGATTGATTTTTTTTTTTTTTTTGAGACAGGGTCTCACTTTGCAGTTCAGGCTGGCCCTGAGCTCACTATGTAATGTAGCCCAGGCAAGCCTCAAACTCACAGCAGTCCTCCTGCCTCTGCCTCCCAAGTGCTGGTATTACAGGCATGAGTCACCATGCCTGCGTTGTAGTGTGTGGACTGACTGCTGGTGGGCGTGAGTCACCACACCTGGCAGTGTGGTATGTGATTATGTGGGTAAGGAAATGATTGAACCAGAGGGGATTGAACCAGAGACCTTGCACTTGCAAGGCAGATGCTGAAACCACTGGGCTAAATCCCTGGCCCATGAGATTTATTTGTATATTGAAAACCAGTGATACTTAGTGCATTTCCATCCAAACCCTGAACTCCCCATCTGCTTCTTTACCTTTTAATTAGCATTTCCTTACCCACATCTGGCTTGAGGAGCAGCAGCACCAGGATCCCTAGGGTGCTAGTTAGAAACACAGCTGCTGGGACTCAGTTGGGACCTAGTGAACCTGAGTCAACATTTTAATAAGGTCCTTGGCTGGCTGGTTATACATTAAAGGGAAGCGCTGGAGTGGACCAGCAGCCGGGTAAATTCCACGCCTGCAGTGCTTGCTGAAGGCCCCTCTGCGGCTGGCAGGCTGCACTTAGCTAACAGCTCTGCTTCCTGACCTCTTGGCCCAGGAAGGAGGCCTGTCTGCATGGTACGCACACTCCAGACAGACCCTGGCCACCAGCTGCATGTGTCTAGGACCTGCTTTTGGCTCCAGCTTCTAAACAGTGGAGCTCCTCGGAAGCCCTCCCCGGCCAAGGTGGTGGCGGCTCTACCTTGCCTGGTCCCTGACCCATTCTCACCTCCTTCTTTGCCATCAGGAGGACAGTGTTTCTCAGAGCAGTTCTGATGCTGGCCTGGGCAGCGACCATGAAAGTGACACGCTGACCATCGGTAAGGACTCTGGGGTTTCTTATTCAGGTGGTGCCTGAGCTTCCGCCAGCGGGGCAGAGTGGAGGCAGAGGAGGAGAGGTGCGGAGGCTGGTGGCGCTGACTCAAGGTTTGCTGCTGGGCTGGGCTGGGCGGCTGTGGGAGTGGACGCAGCTTGGTGGTGGGATGGTCTAACACTTGCTGGGGAGCCTGGGGCTTGGTCTGGGAGCTCACAGGACTGTGCCTCTGAGAACTGAAGTGGTCAGGAAGTCGAGAAAACCCTTAGGGATACCAGATGACAAATGGAGGGCCAACTCCGTGGGCAAGGACTTGAGTTTAGGGTATAAGGGGCTAGGAGCCCAGGAATTAAGGAAGAGCCTTCCACGTTTCCCTCAGGCACTATGTATGGGAGACTAGTGTCAATAGCAACGGATGGGACAGAGACATTGACTGTGGCGTTCTCTGCCCAGGGTCAACAGTTGCCTTTTTCCAGAGTTTTCTGCTCCTATGGCCTGATTAGCCCTCTCTTAACGTGAAATAGCAGGCAACTGCCTTTGAAAGTTTAAGCAAGAGTGAAGAATCTTTTATGGTCTCTTTGCTCAAGCTTTTCATTGAGGAATCATAGGGCATGGGGAGTGGACACCAGCCTTTCAACCTGAGCAAGTCACCCGCCCCATCCGTGGTGCACTGAGTACCCACGCTGGCCTGGATTTGGTGATGTGGAGGAGAATGCAGTGTAGTTCTGGTCCTTCCTCCACCTCCCCAGAATTATCAGGTCAGAGGTGCCCCTGTTGCCTGGCTGGAACATCTGGGACCATGTGGAGCATAAGTGTTGGGCTTCTGAGGAGTAGCAGCGGGGGAAGGCAGGGCGTGGCTGGCCTGTACCACGGGACCTCTGAGATGACTGAGCCACCCTTGCACTCTGGTTCCTGCAGATGTCTCTGCTATCTCCAGCCTCATCAGGAAGCACGTGTCTGAAGCCCGGCTGGTGGAAGACATTGGGCACGAGCTGACCTATGTGCTGCCATACGAAGCTGCGAAGGAGGGAGCCTTTGTGGAACTCTTCCATGAGATTGATGACCGGCTTTCGGATCTGGGCATCTCCAGCTATGGCATCTCAGAGACCACCCTGGAAGAAGTAAGTGAAACGACAGACCAGCCAATAGCCTGCAGTGGGGACAGGGTTACCGTGTCGGTCACTGAGCTTTTAGATTGTGAACCTCTGGGTGATGTTGGCCCTGGCGAATCTCTGACCTCACAGTGAGGTACCAGGCAAGAAGTGTGAGGACCGGTGTGGTTGTATCACAGCCAGGTGTCAACTGGACTCTCATCCACAAGAAAGGGCTGACATTTATAAATTGTCCACAAGACCAGGTGATAAGCTTGATGCTTTTGATGGTTGGTTTTGTTTTAATCGTGGTAATCTTGTTGAATCCTCATGACAAGATGATACAGTGAACAATCAGAGATGGTGAGCTGTGATTTAGAATCCGAGGTTTCTGGGCTTCTGTTCTTTGTACTGCACAGCAGCGCCTCCTTTTGGTGACGTGGCCTCACATGTCTTGAGGCTGAGACAGATGTAAAGTTGTCTGGCCTGGTGCTCCCCCGGCTGTGTTGTGCAGTACAGTCCTAGGGGGATATTGCTGACAGCAGAAGTGCCAGGGCTCAGCTCTTGTGCCTTTGACTCAGGATTTCTGGCCTTGAAGTCTGCATTTCCATCGCGTGCTTCTTACACAGGGGCCGAAGACTAACTTGGAAATCATCAGTCTTATTCAGATTCTCCTCTGATGTTTGAATCTCTGCTGTAATATTTCTGGTGTCGAGAAACCTGTCCCTAACCATTTCTCTGGCTTGTTTATCACGTGCTATTCTATTCAGATATTTGGGGACGTGCACCCAAAAGAAGACACTTGACTTGTCCCTTGTAGATTCAGAACAGATTTTCCTGTTGCATTGTCCTCCTTTCTTAGCTAGATTTTGAAAGTGGTTGTCTGGACTGATCACTCTCACCCTGGACAAAATATTTTTTGGCAAAAAGAGCTTCTGTCCTGAGTATCTCAGAGAGTGTTATTAATAAATGTGGCTTCCAGCTTCTTTGTCTTCAGGGGCTAACATGAAGCTAAATAAATAATGTGATCAAGACAGTCATGGCTTCTGTCGTAATATTGGTGCTTATATTGTTACCTGCTGTTTTTCAGATATTCCTTAAAGTGGCCGAAGAGAGCGGGGTGGATGCTGAGACGTCAGGTAACCCTTCTGGAGGGAGCTGACTGCACACTGTGGATAAAGCTTCCCGCAGGCTGTTTCTGCTCACTGCTGTCATGCCTTCCTCTGAGTTGTTCCAATGCAGTATCCTTTCTGCTGAGCTTGTTGCAGATGGAGAAGGTTTGTTTTATGACAAATAATTAAAATGTGGGATTCGTTCCTTTTGCTTCCAGATGGTACCTTGCCAGCAAGGAG
This sequence comes from Thryonomys swinderianus, assembly GCA_004025085.1. Classification (NCBI taxonomy): domain Eukaryota; kingdom Metazoa; phylum Chordata; class Mammalia; order Rodentia; family Thryonomyidae; genus Thryonomys; species Thryonomys swinderianus. The sequence goes on along the minus strand of PVIC010014350.1, from coordinate 275 downwards.
AAACAGACGAGCCTTTGGAGACAAGCAGAGCTGTCTTCGCCCGTTCACCGAAGATGATGCCATTGATCCAAACGATTCCGACCTCGACCCAGGTTTGTATGGGGAACGTCTGTGTTCAGTTGTTTGAATGTGAACTTCTCTTTTATGTTCTTCTCAGCTGTTTCCTTTTGATGGTCTTTTAGCCAAGATGATAGATTCCTGCAGGGCCTGCGGGGAAATGAAAAAAATGAGGAAAGCCTCTTTTCCTTTTCCAGCCTTGCATGTGTGACCCACCC
>PVIC010014349.1:0-36728 GCA_004025085.1 Thryonomys swinderianus | reverse complement strand
TTTTTTTTTTTTTTTTTGGTGGTGCCAGGAATCAAACTCTGGCCCTTGTGCTTACAATGTAGGAGCAGTGTCACTATCCTAAAAGATCATGTCTTGAAATCAGTTTTCACATATTTTTTTCTTCAAAATATAATTCATTTTTTAGTCTAGAAATATCCTCAGGGATATTTCCCTGGTCTGGGGATGGGCATTGAATCTTACTTTGCTACCAGGGTGCATTTATTCAATTTCGTGGCTCTGAGGCTATCTAGCACCTCGGCCTGTGCTCCTTTTTATACTGACCCAGTGAGACAACAACTGAAAGACAGACAGAAGAGTAGCCACATTTACAACCCTGACCAAACTGGTACTTACCAGCAGTCTGTTGACTTTCTGCCATTGGAGACTAATCACTACTCTTTCTACAAACCGTGGATGTGTGAAAAGTTTTATGCCCCTTTTCTTTGCAAAAAATGGAAAGACTGGATTCCTGACACTTTTTGCTCATGATGGCAGCCAGAAGTTGTTTTTTTTTTTTTTTAGATAGGGTCTCGCTTTATAGTTCAGGCTGGCCCTGAGCTCACTATGTAGCCCAGGCAAGCCTCAAACTCAGCAATCCTCCTGCCTCTGCCTCCTGAGTGTTGGGATTCCAGGCGTGAGTCACCACGCCTGGCTCTTCTTAAAATTCCTTCTTCCTCACACAGAGAGCAGACTGTCCAGGTTATGACTGGACAATCGTAGGCACTCATAGGCAGGGCTTTGGGAGGCAATTGGATTATGGGCATATCATACTTATCACTGATTAGTCCACTGCTAAATGTGGTAGATGAAGCCTGGCTGGAGGAGATGAGTCTTTGGGGTGTGGCCTGGAAGGATCTGTCTCCCTTCTCCTCCTTTGATCTCTGCTTCCTACTGGCCATGCCATGAGCTATTTCTCCTATGTCACACCCCTCTGCCATGCCACCCTTCTGGAGAGCCAGCTGAGTATGAACAGAAACCTATACAAACTTTCAGCTGAAATACAACTCTAATCCTTTAATTTGTGGATATCTGGTATTGTGTCCTAGCAATGAGAAAATAGCTAAAATACAGACACACGCTGCAGTCTAGACTTTTCCCCATTACAGACCCTAAGTCTTGGTGCTTGTCACAGACGCAACCTTCCACCCCTCTGGAGCTCTCCTTGCTACCTCTTGCCATCTGCTCCTGGGAGAATGCAAAGGAATATGTTTTGGACTTACTGTCCTCTTATCCTCTCTTGCTTTCCTTCAAGTTTCTTGCTGCAACCAGAATATTTTTTATATCTTCTTTCTAATTCTATGGTTGAAATCTTTCAATGGCATATACTATTCACAAGACTGTAACCCAAAGCCCTAACGTGTTGGGTGGGTCCTGCTGATCCTGACTCAGCCTCCATGTAACCATTGTCCTGAGCACCGCATTGGCTTTTCTTTACTTTATGGCTGGTCTCCTTTTCCGGCATAGCTCCTCACCATCTTTATCTGCCTCACCATCTTTATCCTCTCCTCGATCCCCCCAGGTTTTCTGGATGCACCTTAAACATTTCTTTCTCAGAGAACTTTTACCTGATATCATGACCTAGATCATGCTTTCATCATAAAAGCCCATCGTAGCTACAATTAACAGTTATTCCTGATGCCTTGAGTAGAGTCGTCTCCCCCTGTAGACCAAAGCTCTGTAATGACAGCACATCTACCTACCTTCCAGTGGCTCACAGCGACCGAGCCAGCGAGCGGAGCACTTGCATCACAGCAAGTTTTGTGAAATGAATGATGGAAAATATTTAGTTTTCCTTGACTCAGAACCTATCACAAAATTTTATTTCAAATAGATGTTAGAAATCTTTCTACCTGTAACAGTAAATTAAAAGTCATTTTCAACCTTGTCCTTTCGCAGAAGCTGGGTGAACCTGAGTGGAAGCCTGGGACATCTCTGCTTCAGATGGGTTTTCCCCTTTTACACCAGGAAACTATTGGGAGGGGCGGGGCTGGCCCAGCACAGGGAGTTTAATATTTGTACACCTTGTAAGACACAGAGGCATAGAAAACATGTGAGAGGTCACTATTTTCTATAAAGCATGCCAAGAATCAAGTAAGTTCTGAACATTTGGCTTTGAGGGTTACTGTGACCCAGGTTGAGACTGATGTAGAAATGGAATGGGTCAGGTGTTTGTTTTGAAAACATTGCTTTCTTGGTAACTTTTTCTCTGGACCCTCAGAAGTGGCCAGCTAGGGCTGTGGGAGGGTCCAGGGTTTCTTGGTAATGAAGAGTGTGGCTGTGGCCTGGTGTGCTTGGGCTGGGGTTTAGGTTCAGCCACATTTTGGTTGTAACTGGGGGAGAATGACGATTCTCTAAAAACAGTCTTATCATCTGTAATGTAGGGAGAAGAGATCCGACATCACAAGGTTTTAGAAGATGAAATGGGGAACTGCATGCCAAGCTCTTGACACAGTAACTACAACAGTATTAAAATCCTCACCATTATCGACCTCGTTCTGTTTTCTTGGAAATTATTCTTTGCGCTAAGGAAGTACATGCTGATATTGAGTAGAAATACTTTCCCTCTGTCTGCAGAGCTCCCATGGTCACTGCAGGTGAGTGACCCGGAGGCCCTAGCGTCCGTCTGATGCTCGCTGTGGTGATGACATTGCATCCAAGGGCAGGACTGCCACCCCAACCACCAGACCTCACACGCGTCCCAGGCTCTGATGACTCAGAGTCTTCTCACAACAAACAGAGGTAAAGGCTCCTACTCCACAAGGTTTCTGTGGCTACTAAGTAAGTTAATGATTGTCCAGGTCACAGCATAATGTGAAGCATATGATGTTTACTGTGAGTAACCCTTGGCTTCTTGGTAAGTGTCTAGGTCTTTGAAGAGAGAATTCTTACTCATGTCTTTCAGCAAGATTCTGCCTTCCTGTGGGGCACATAGGAGATGGGTAGCAAAGCAGTTACCTGCTTAGTGTGTGCAGCTAGGCGTCATCATAAATCTGTGTTTGCATACTCTTTTTCCTGAGCCTTTAATCTGATTAAATCCACCACTCAGCACTAAGTCTGTTTATAGCACGTGAAGTATGTTACCTGGTTTGAAATGCGCGGCTTCACGGGAGAAGTTCTGTACCCTGGAATCATAGCTCGAATGCCAATGGCATATTCACTGTTGAGCTTTGTTGTCCTTTTCTGAACTGATGCTTGTCTAGAAATTGAATCTCAAATTAGTGGTCTTGACTCATGACCAACTACTATATATTTTACATTCAAAGAAAATAATAAGTTTTAGAAAAGACCTAAAATTTCTGGGTAGTCTTTAAACAGAACTGCAATCTGTGTTTTTGGGAAATTTCAAAGTTCAAAAAACATGTAATTAGGAGATAGGCTTCAATTTCCAGAAATAATCTTTAGTGACTGTTTGATTGAAGAATGTCTATTTGAAGAATCCATGATAATTTAAAATTATAATTTGCTTAATATTGTCTCCTTTGAATAAGCAGCGATTACCAGTTTAGGTCCTAAACCCCACACAGCTGTGGCCACACCCTGCATCCAACTGCAGCCTGCAGATCCTGTAGTTAACTGCTTGAAAATTTTCATGTGTTTGTGTATGAACATAAGAGATGGAATTTATCTCTATACTTCCAATTTTGAAAATGGGCCAACACTCATACAATTTAGATAGGAGAGTCATTAGGTGAATTTCCTAGGCAATATGTATATTTCCTGGTGGAAAATGTTGAAAAAGTCCTAGTTCCTTGATGTAATATTAAAGCTGTGTGGCAGTGAACCTCACTACCCAAACTGCTAAATCATTGTTTACTGTTTCTGCACAGAGGCAGTGTGTAGAGGAGTTAAGACTTGAGGTTGTAGAATTAGGCAAACATGGGTGAACTTCTCACTTGCTTCTCAAAATACTTGGATCTGGCATGTATAATCTTATGCATGTCTCTCCATTTGCTCTGTCTCCACCCCTTTATTTAAGTTGTCTGACTGGGCTGTTTGATTAGTTAGTGCACGCGTCTCTTCTGCACAGTGCTGTCCCGACATCCCCTCCCACTCAGAGTTCACAGAATGGCCTAATTTCCAAGATCTTCTTTCAGCTACTTTCAACACAGTCTCTTCCAGTAGGGACTTGGGCAGCATTTGCTTTAGAGATTTGGACTCCTTGCTTTCCATCCATTGTGAGCTTCCCCATCTCGACCCTCTTGCTCACAATTGGCTTATCCCTGGAATCTCTGTTATTCTTTAGTTTTTTACTTAAATGTAGCTCACTCTTTAAGACTGAATTTATATTCCACATCTACCAGGAAGCCTTCACATAATCTCTCTTTTTCCATTATCAGATACTTCCCATCTTTAATTTAGTACCTTCTATCCATTAATATAGCTACTTTTTTTTTTTCTTTTGAGACAGGGTCTCACTTTGTAGTTCAGGCTGGCTCTGAGCTCACCATGTAGCCCAGGCAAGCTTCAAACTCAGCAATCCTGTCTCTGCCTCCCGAGTGTTGGGACCACAGGTGTGAGCCACCACACCCGGCATTGTGGTATGCAGTATTGATTGCTGGTGGGTGTGAGTCTCCATGCCCAGCATTGTATGTGGTTACCGGGGATTGAACTCAGGACCTTGCGCTTGTGAGGCAAGCGATGGAACCACTGAGCTAACCCTCCGGCCCATATAGCTACTTTTGAGAATGTCGCTAAAATGACTGGACCTTGTTCATCAGCCAGTATCCTTGTTTAGGAAATAGTTTTGAATTTTTATTTTTATTGGTGGATTTGTGCAGTCATGGTGATCGCATCCTTGTGGACAGCACGTCTTCAGTCTTCTTAACCCCCTTCCCGCCCCTCTTCTCACATCTCTCAGTCCTCTCTGCATCTGAGAGATCTCTGTCAGGGCATGAAGCTGTGACTTGGTACAGAACAGTCAGCTTGGAGAGTCAGAGAAGGTGTCAGAATGTTAGGTTTGTGTGGTTGTTTCAGAAGGTTCATTACATATTATAAAACAAATTAAAAACCCATCTTAAGTGATCTAATTCTGACTAGGGCACATCACTGATTTTTACTGCTGTGCATGGTTGTGGGTCTCGCTGTGGGTATGAATCCTGCGCAGCCACGGCGAGGGTCCCTTACTTCCTCCCCTCCTCGATCCCCACATTCCTTCTCTCAGTACCAGTAACTACCTCGCGGGGTGTGGCGCACAGCACAGGACAGTATCTGGCAGGCGACAGGCCTCCGGTAATTTAGTCAGTTCTTTGCAGCCATTATTTCTTCCGCACAGTCAGCATAGGCTTCCGGGACTGAGAACGCTGTGAGGTCTCTGTCCACCATGTCCCTGAATCTCTGGCGCCCGACCCCAGAGTGGCTCCGTCTCGTCCGTGTGGCCGCAGGGATCTGTATGCACAGACAGTGAAGATGGTGCTGTGCAATATTTAGCAGACATCCGGGGCTCTGGGGGCTGGCTCGTTTTGAGTTAGGACTTAAAAAAATTAGCAGCTTTGGGTATGAAGCTTGTAAAGAATTGAAGTAGATGCTTGTTGCCTGTTTTTCTGGTTTAGGCTGCAGCTCTGTTAGGGGTCTTGATAGCTCTTAAACGTGTGTGCATCTGGGCATTGAAGTGGCACACAGTTGGTTTGTGGCCACAGTGCACAGCCTTGTTTCACAGAGCACTTGTCTTTGAAGAGCCAGACCCTCCTAGTATTGATCATTTATTGCTTTGAGTGAAATGACTTCACTGCGTGCTTTTTTTTTTTTTTTTGCCTGAATCATATGCCAACTGGAATACACAGATGACCATTTTCAGAAGTAGTGCGCAATTTGTTTATGTTAAAAATAAATCTGCCAGTATCATGTAGCTGAGCAGGGTACTAGAAATAGTATGCTGTGTGCTCACAGTTTCCAGGTTAAGCTTAAAATCACTACTGAGAGATACTAACCTGGTGTTATTAACAGAGAGCTTGGTCTGAGCCATGTAGTTGTTAGCAGTTAGGGTACACGAAGTCTTCCTGTCCTGAGTAACTGCTGGGTGGGCAGTGGAGGAACTTGTCAGCAGGATGGATCCACAGGATTTTTAAAATGAATGAAACTTTGCATTGATTCTTTGCCATTAATCAAGTCTCTAGTTTCAAAACTCTTGCGGATCCATACTGCTGGCCAGTCCGTCAATTTCTTGTTAGTCTCCTTAAGTATTTCCATGTTATTTACACATCAGAGATTAAGTTACAGAAAAGTAACGGACGAATGCTTTTGAACGATCATGACTCCTTATACTTTTATCTAGTACGTTATCGGATTACAGATGTGAAAGTTATTCTTTAATTCTTTGCCCTGTTTCAGTCAGGACTGGGCCCAGTACCTCGCTGAAGATCTTGTTCCCAGGATATTTCCGAGTTTCTTTTTCTCAGCGCTGGGGATCCCAGCCAGCGGCGCCCCGCACCCCACATGCTGAGCTCCATCCCTGGCTCTTGGCCCTTATGGAGAGGTCTGGCTATCTCTTAGACTGGCCTTGAACTTCTGGCTCTCCTGCTGAGTCCAGACTTCCAGGAGGCCAGGATTACAGGCGGGCATCCTAGTGCCGTCAAAGTGTCCCAGTCTTCGAAACCACAAACTCAGAACTAGAATCAAAATATTTCACCTACACATTAGTTTTGTGTTGCATAATAGACACACCCAGTGAAATAAGCCACAGTTTTGTTCACGCGTGAATCTCCTGAGGAGCTCTGGACAGAAACCCCAGCCTCGAGACCCCTTCATCTCTGGGACCAACTTGGGCATCTGTGTTTAAGTGCTCCCGAGGGGACGCTGGTGCCCCCCTAGGTTGGAATGTCACGGGCATAAATGCTTTGGCTTCTTTTAGGTTGACACGAGGGAATGTCCGTAGTGCCACACACTCGTGCCCGACCAGGAGCACGACCCCTCCTCCGCAGGGACCGCTGTGTGCCTGAACCCCCTCTTTCTGCTATAAGGTAACACTGGGGGAGCTAAGACCGGCGGTGTCTGTGGAGCCCTTACCGAGCCTATTTCAGCGGGGGATGTGCTCTGCATCGATGGGCAGAAGCCGAGGGACAGTACAGTCACGGGCCTCCTCCAGCGCCACCGCCCTGGTCCTTTGGGAGCCAGACTTTGGAAGCCCGACCGCAGCTCGCCCTGTGCCACCTCCCTCTGCGCTTCTTCCGAGCACCGCGATTTTAAGTGGGAGAAATGCCCGAGGCTTAGCGTTGTTTTGCAAACATAGACAAGGTCATTAGCGGGATTTGCTACTGTTTCAGTCTCACTTGATAAAACTGATTTACTAAAATCATTCTATGTTTTCATAGATTTTTTATTTTTTTGAGACAAGGTCTCGCTTTGTAGTTCAGGCTGGCCCTGAGCTCACTGTGTAGCAAACCTTGAACTCATCAATTCTCATGTCTCTGCCTCCCGAGTGCTGGGATTATAGGCGTGAGCCACCACGCCTGGCTATGTTTTCATAGTTTTTAAAATCAAGTGTATCCTGGGTTCAGAGAGAAAGACTGATGTGCAGGAATCTCAGAGATCATTTGGAAGTTTACAAGCAATGAGGCGCTTTCTCGTTATTTCCTTTTTTGTTTTGTTTTGTTTTTGAGAAATTCAGACTAAAGCTCCAGTTTTTGCCAGGCATTTGCTGCGATCCCGGAAACTGGTCGCAGTGAGGACGGAGCCCGCGCCGGCAGAGGGCGGCAGCGACCCGCCTGGCTCGGCCTGCGGCGGTGCGGGGGTGCGGCCGGGGAGCGGGGAGGGATGGCTGTTTCTCCCGTCTCCCGAAAGCAGGTTTTCGTGGTTGGCTCTGCAGGGGCCGAGTGAAGGCAGAACCACGTTCGGGAGCCTGGAGGGGCCGTGAGCGCGGCTGGGGGCTCTGGGGGCCCCGTGGCACCGCCCGGGGATCTCACCGACCGGCCGGGACCCGCTTGCAGCGGACCCTGGCGCCGGCTGCTCCCGCCACTCTGCGCACGGAAGTCCATGCACCGGGCTCAGATTCGTTCTTGTGGGGTCGTCTGTAAAGGACCGGGCCGGCGTCTGCGAGCCCCACCCGGGGGAGGGAAGGGCGGACGGCCACTCCCGCCTCACACCGACTGACCCACGGACCGACCAGACCGAGCGTCCGGCTGCTTTTAGCTTTGCGTGAAATTACGCAGACTCTCGGAGGCTGCAACCCCGGCAGCTCCCTGTTGCTGCCCGCGTCGGCCTGAGTCACTGGGGTCGAAGCGACGGGTGTGAACCGATTGCTTCCATCGATAGTTTCGGTGGAGCTGGAGCCTTGAGCTGAGGCCGAGCCCGGCCCTTGCCCGGAGAGTCCGAGGGACTGAGCTGCCTGCGCCTCTGATCCACCGCCTTGGTCCCTGTGATTGCCGCTCAGAGAGCTCCGGGCGTCACTGGGTTTCCTAGACTGTGCCCTGAGTGGTTTTGTTTTGTTTTGCTCTGATCGTTGGGCCAGAATCCAAACAAATCCTTTTCAGCAATCAGGGTGGCTCGTCCAGAAGTTGACATGTCCAAGTACATAGTCGCGTGTCCTGGGAGCGAGCTGAGGAGCTGACAGGGTCCCGGCCGTCCGTGGGACAAATCGAGCTGCTGGGGCTACAGTTGAGACCCGCAAGATGTCAGCCCCTGTTTCCATTACACAGCAGAAGCCTACACTGTTAGCTGATCCTTTCATTTCAGTAAATATTCCAGTGCCTACTTCATGCAGGTGATGTACTCACAAATGAGGATGATGTGAATCAGGTTTGTGCCGGAGATGGAGAGGCTACACAACTTACTACGGTGCCATTAAAAATGATGGACAATTAAAAGACTTAAAAAAGGCAAAAAACAAACCCCAAAACAATCTCAAGTATTGAAAAAAAAAGCCAAAAATTATAAACACCTAATTACAGAGTAGTTTTAAAGTATATTGAGGTTAAAAAAAAAAGAGGTCATGACAATATTCAAACAGCATCTTGCACAATCTGGGATTTCAAAAAAGAGCTCTTTAAAGTTAATTTAAATTTCTTTACCTAAAATAAGGTTTTGATATATACATTGGCTACCCGCTTACACGGCTGCATGCATGTTTTATATTCAGACAGTTCATCCACGGAGTAACTCAGGGAGCAAATATACAAGGAATAAGAAAACAAGTTGGTACCTTTGCTTCAAACAAACACAGATCAATCAGATCAGTGCTACAACCTCTTAGCAAATCTCTTAAATGTGAAAGGTCCTGTATGCATCTAGGTGTGAGAAATTCTATTGCTCTCTTACAAATGTACTTAGCTGTCCTTTAAATAAGCTAAGACTGGTTTTTATATTACTTTGGAAAATGATCCGCAACATAGAACCATATAAGTTGAGTAAGTTTTCCCGGAAATGAACAGGCTAATACCTGGGGTGCTTTCCTAGGGAAAAACGTGTTGAGTTTGAATGAACAAGAACCTATAAATGAACAAGTCAGAAAAGTATGTGATACTCAGCCTTCTGGATAGGTCTGTCTACACTTGTGAAAAGGAGATGAGACTTTCCAGCATCACACTCACTCAGACTATGAAGGAGACAAATAGCTATTCATACTTTTAAGATCACATTATTACACTTTTCCATATATAAAAAGGTTCATTAACAAGGTCAGAATTTAATCTCAACAACAAAAGTTTTAAAGACTTTCTGGACATGTCTGGAAACTGGAAAGGAAAGAGAAAGAGAAAGATTGAATGAGAGAGATTGTTCTTGATTTTATTTTGTGTTTAGTTCTAAGAAATCACTTCAAAGAAATCTTCGAAGAAATCATTTGCAATCTTCCTGAGTGATACAGATGTTTGCTACAAATAGTTAAACTTGAGAATGTTTTGTGATCATTAATAGTGATGGATGTTTTCCTTGATACTTAACCCTTGGCTGATCTTCAAATATAGTGCTACTGATGGTGTTTAATGAACTAGCTTTATTTGTTGCAGTAAAGAAAATAATCAAGAAAAGTTTTGCTAAATCTTTGAACCCATAAAAGATTATTATTAGTAATATGAAGAGAAGCATGGCCATCTGCTGTCTTTACTGAAGCAGAAGATGAGGAAATAAACAGCAATATGAGGTCGTGAGGTTAAAATAACTGAGAAATTTCCTGGCAGGGGTGTTAAACATTGAAATGAATCAGGACAAAGGTTGTGAAATCATCTGAGATTCCTTGATTCCCTTTTTAAATAGATATATCTTTGGTGTTGTCAGTCGCACCCAGAGACTGGTGAACCTCTCAAGTTCAGTTGTTTCCATCTGTGATTTCACAAAGATGTTTGTGTCAGAGGGAAGACCATGAAGAGCTAACAGAATCAAACAGTAGCCAAGATGTGCTGAGTTTTTGAAGAACTTTATAAGCCCTTCCCGATTTGAACATGGAAATGGCCCAGGTAGTTCAGCCTCTGTGAATTCTGTCCACAGGTGCTGTGAACAGAAGCTGACAGCCATGCAGCAAACTTCCAATGACAGCAGCACACCTATTGTTTAAATTTGTTGTAATCTCCAGGATGTACAACCTGGTTTTATGGACAAACCACCCTGTCGGCAATGCTACCCTTTTTTGAGCTCTCCACTTTTGAAGCCCAAATACCCACATCCTTTCCGCTATTCTCTCTTTTCCTGAAAAACCTTCACTTCAGATTTTCATAGTGGTTACATCCTAGGTCTTCCCTGGCTTTGCTGGACTAGTGTGATGAGGCTCACTGTGGACTTACTCCTCATCCTTTTTAATTGTAATGTTAGCTACAGGACCAGGCCTTGATTTAACAGTTTTATTGTAAACCTGCTCAGGGCTTTACCAATGCCACCTAGAGAAATAATTGTGACAGCATGCACACTGGCAAATACTTTGATAGAACCCCCTGAGTTCATGAAACTAAGCAATATTTTCTTTTGTTGATAGAGCTTCCCAGGTGCATTCCTTTCCTCTAGCTCTGCCTGCACTGCTATGGCTGTTTCCATGAAGTCTAGTCTAGATAGAAGTCCCCAAGGGGGCGAGAACAGAACAGGAAGTTTTCCAAACTCAGAGTTCTAACTGGGCCTCATCATGAGTCACCACACTTCACAGACTTCAAAACTGAAACACAGTTTTCCTGATGGCTTTAGAGTTGTTTCAAACAACTTTTTCCCCCCCCAATTTTCTTCCTCTCCTCCCTTTTTCTTTCTTTCTCCTTGCCTTCCCTCTTCCTTCCCTTCATTTTGTTCTCTTCTTTCTCCTTCTCCTCTCTTCTTCCTCTTCCTCTGACTCCTTTTTAAGAAAAGCCTCAACAACAACAAAGAAGCATCTATGGGCCGGGGGTTTAGCTTAGTGGTTCTGACACTTACCTCACAAGTACAAGGTTCTACGTTCAATCCTTGGTAACTCCCCCTAATAGAAGCATCTATAAGGCCAGATATTTTCTTAGGTATTGATCACATTCCCCATAGGAAGCTAGCACAGGTACGTGACCCATCTTAATCCATTTTCTAACCACTTCCCAGTCTCCTTTCTCCCTCCCTCCATCTCTTAATCTTTTTCCCTTATAAGAAAGATCTATGGCCACAGTTTTGCTATCTATCCTTTATTTGCTATTAAGTTTTGATTTTCTTTCTTTTTTTAAATTGAATTCTTTATTGGTACAATTTATATACATCTCACAATCACATATAACATTGTGGAATTTGTACCAGTATATGACACAAGTTAATTCTCATTTTTACCCATATCCCTACCCACCCACACCTCCTCACCCCCTTTATACATACTCTTTTATTTTCTTTCTGTATCATATTTATTCCTTCCCCTCATTACATTCCCACACCAAATTTCCTATGGAAATTTCCCGCTCTATAAAAGCTGTCATACTTTCTAGAGCTCATTTGCATCTACAGGTGTTCATGTCAAAGAGAAGATCCGGAATTTGCCTATCTGTGATCTATTGATTTCACTTATTAGCATATCCTCCAGGTGTCTCCATTTGCACCTAAATGGATCGATCTTGTCATTCTTTATGGCAGAGTAATACTCCATTTTATAAAAAAACCCCACATCTTCTTTATCCACTCTCCAGTTGATGGACATTTGGGTTGTGTCCAAGATTGAGCTATCACAAACCGAGCTGCTATGAACAAGGGTGTACATCTGTCTTTCCAATGTGATTTTTAAAATTCTTTTGGGTATATTCCTAGCAGGGGGATAGCAGGGTCAAATGGGACCCCTAGTCCTAGTTTTCTGAGAAATCTCCACATGGATCTCCACAATGGTTGCATAAGTCTGCAATCCCACCATAAGTTTTGATTTTCTTATAAGAGAAACCAGGCGATATTTAAGTTTGTGTGTCTGATTAATTTCACTTAATACCTGGTAGTCTGAAGCCACACCCCTTTTCCTACACATGACTCAAGTTGACCCTTCTTTATGGAAGGTTACATCTTGTAAGCGGACAACTTAAGTTTTAGTTTGGTGATGTGGAATCTTAGCATGAGTTACAAAAATTTTCTGTAATGCTTTTTCTTTAAACATTCATCCTTTGCTTAAAATTATCAGCATTTCAAAGTTATTTTCTCTCCAATTTAATATTCTATGGGAAAAAGTTCAGTCCAACTTTAAGATTTCATCCAAATCCCCTGGAAGGCATCATGCAGGATTTTAAAATAGTGACACAATGCATCCCTTTGTCATACTCCCATAGTCAAGTTACAGCACCATTTTATGACTTTCACTGCAATTTTCAAAGAGATGAAATCATATTTGCCCAAGTAGCATGATCTTTGACATGGACTGAACAACTATTTTTTCATCCACTATTATTTGAGTATGTATTATATATCAGAACTTTCCATATTTTCCTACTTTATCTTTCAGACATAATGATTTCAAAAAATAGTTTCACTTTTAAAAGGAAATTGAAAGTTAGTGATCAAGTAGTTTGGCCATACCAGTAAAAGTTGCATTTGGGACTTAAAATAAATTTATTCTACTCTAAAGTACTTGAAATAATTTTTCAAAGATTTCTCATAGAAGAAAAATCTAATACTGTGAATTCTTGTTAGTTTAATTACATCATTAAGATTTTTCTATAATAAGACTAATAGTTCTTTTATTTTTGTACAGTAATATAGTGGTCATGTCCAGGTAATTTCTAATATTCTATTTCCCAAATCCTCTAGGTAGATAAAAATGGATTAGGGTAAAAAGCATTTAGCTGCAGGTGTTTTGGAAGCAATCTTATTTCATTTTTCTTAGAATGCATACTTGCTGCTAATTTTGTTTTTATACTGAAAGTCAGCATAAAAATGTTTAATAGTCAGGCCGGAGATTTAGCTCAGTGGTTCCAGCGCCTGCCTCACAAGCACAAGGTCCTGAGTTTGATCCCAGTAGCCACATAGAATGCTGGGCATGGTGACTCACGCCCACCAGCAATCAATAGCACATACCACAGTGCCCGGCGTGGTGGTTGACGCCTGTAACCCCAGCACTCGGGAGGCAGAGACAGGAGGATTGCTGAGTTTGAGGCTTGCCTGGGCTACATAGTGAGTTCAGGGCCAGCCTGAACTACAAAGCGAGACCCTATCTCAAAAAAAAAAAAAGTTTAATAGTCAAGGTAACAGGGAAAATCAAATCAAAGTTTGTCTTGAATATTACTTGAGAGAAGTTAGTATTTTCAGTGTCCAGATTTTAATTCTCAAAGTTCCTAAAAATATTTTTAAAAATCATGGAGTATAGAAAAATCCATAAATTCCTGTGAATCTTGTAAAATGATTTTGCTGGTAGGCGAACACAGGGCTGAATTATGCTTGGACATACAGGTGAAAAGTCCAGTCCCTATGTTCATTTGGATAACCCTTTCCGGCTGAGACTCTTGATTATCTGGATTTTAAGTGTCCATCTGTAACACTATCCTAACTTTCTCTGGCATTTTGTAGAAGAGCTGATCCACCAAAACTTAAGGCAGCTGACATTTTCCCCTCGATTCTTTTCCCTATACATGCACACTATGATTATATCAGATTTACAAGGTAGGCTAAAATAGCTCCTTGCAGAATCAAGGGTGGAAGGGTGCAAAATGGCTATCTGTGACCCAGGTATCTGGAGTATCCAAGTGAAAGCTGAAGGCCTGACATGTCCCCTGTGAGTCTATGTTGGGAAGCAAAACGTCTGTGCTGAAAGACTGAAGGAACTAGAAATGATTGTCCAAATGCAGAAACAAGACCAGAGCTTCACTGGCAAAGAAAACAGTAGACTTCCTCCTTTTTTTCCTTTTCATTCTGTGCAGGCTACAAGCCTATTGGCTGCTGCCACCCACATCCGGGGCAGGTCTACCCTCTGTGCCCTACATGTCAATCATCTGGAGACACACTCAGAGCTTTACTAATTTGCTCTGCAGTTAAAGTATGTTGATATATCATGATTACACCCAGTAGTGTTTGGATAAGAAAAATATTTTTCAGAACTGGACTGTTAAAATATGCAACATATAGCTATTTGCAAGGTTTTCTTGAGATTCATATTTAGTCATAATAAGCAAGAAAATTTTTTTCATTCAATAATACTTATGGAGCATTGACTATGACCCAGCCTTTGCAGACACCAGGAGTATCATACTGATGAAAATCAAAGGTCTCTCTCTCTTTCTATCTCTCTCTGTCTCTGTCTCTCTGTCTCTCTCTGTCTCTCTCTCCCTCCCTCCCTTTCTCTCTCTTTCTCTAGGGAAGATTCAACAGTTAAAAACACAAGGCCAGAAGAAAAAGCTGTGTCACTCAGACAAGGCCATTCTTCAGGACATTTTGTGGGAAAAACAAGGCTGGTTTCTGCAGTAGTTATATCTTTGCCCGTCCTGATGCTCCTCACGCAGAAGTGACTCAGAACCTGCTTCTACAGGTTTTGTGACATCAGAGACTGCCTGCCATGTTTGGCAGTATCTTAGTGCTTATTCCCGAATCACAGTGAATTATATTTAATGCATTGATGACAGTGACTAGATGCTCATGTCCTTTCTTATAGGAGAAGTTCCTAAGCAACAGAGGAATGAATTCACTCTAGGTTAAAAGAAACTTACCACCAAATATGGATTTTTTAACAAGTACATGTAATGCATAGGTTTGGCCTGAAACCTGATTCAAACAAATACACTTTTAAGAGACAATATCAAGGAATAAGTGACATCTATCTTGTAATAATTGTAATGTGATTGGGACACAGAACCCTATATACTGTTTAGAGACATACTTTAAATTATATAAGATAGACATTATACAATGTCTGTAAAGAAAAAGAAAAAAGAATGTCACAAAATTTGATAATTAATTTTGTTGAGCATATAGGGGTTCATTAAACTATTCTATCTTGTTTGCAAGCTAATGCTTTATAATAGAAACTAAAAATCAAGATAACAATGAAAATGTGTCATTGTACATATTTATCACTCACAGAATGTGCAGAGGAAAAGAAGTGGACAATGCATGTGTTCTCTAAGCTCTCAATTTATCAATGTCACTTTGATGTTTGTTTGGTGTCTTTAACCATAGCAGAATCTCTAAGGATCATCTTTGGAAAATTTTACATTTGAATACACCTTTTATTAAATTAGTGAACAGTTTCTGGTAGGAATCAGTGATGCTAATGAAAAAAATCTATAGAAGAAAGATGAGGTGAAAGAAAAATCCAAGTAGAGGAAAATCTCAGGAAATGAGCTGTCAGAAATGGTGACACTTTTCACACATAGGCATTTTCATTATCTGTAGTTGTATATCCAGCCCCTCTCCAACTCTTCTGTAAGCAGTCTGCATGCAGTACGCATGATAAAAGTAAATGTATATTGGTATATGCTAATATTTATATGCATAAATACTTATAAATGTTCTAATGGATTTAGGTAGAATAAAATTTATAAATTTCTTGAGTATTTACATGCATTTCACTCCAGGAAGAGTACATAGCTGACTTAAAAATAGTACACTGAAATTCAAAGATTTAATAGAAAGTACAGTCTGTTTCCAGAAGCAGTGATGGGTGGGTAAGAATGCAGAGTAGGGCTGGGCAAGTCTTTGTTAGGAACATCTCATATTGCTCCCAGGCCTGGACATCTTTAAGGTGGCACCAGATGGACCTCAACAACCATTTAGAAACTGTTTAATCAGTGCTGGAGAACCATTTTGCTTGACAAAATCTAGATGCTGTTTGATGGCATCTAAACTGTGCACATGCTCCAGTCTTGCAGAGGAAATTCCAGTTTCTGGACCACCATGAGTTATGGGAATTAATTCTTTTTTAATCAAGTTTTTTTTTCCCTAATTGAGCAAGAATCTGTTAACAGTTTATTTTTTATGTTAAATATCATGGGACAGTATTGTAAGGACAAAAAACTCAGTGACCAGTTGCCTCACAAGGGTAAGAAAAATTTTGAAGGGGATAAATGTATATGATAAGAGGCAACATTTCCCCACAGAACACCCCTTGCCATTTCCTGAATGAGTGATATTAGCAATTAAATAAATCATATTTCAAGAGGTAACAGCAACAAATAAAATTTAAAGGGATTATTAAAATAACATTTACAAGACTGAACAATTCAAACTGTGACAAAGTAAGTCACAGGCTAAGCGTCTCAAACCCAGTAGTGAATGCGCAAAGACAGTGCTTCCCTGCAAGTTTGTCAAAGATATAATTTAGAATAGCACTAAACTATATGAAACAACTGCAAGAATTTCCGAGTGACAGTCTTGATTTTGTTGTGAAACATAAAACTAGACTTTCAGGGACTATTTCAGCATCTTTGATATAAAACAGGATCTGGATACTGGATATCAGCCCTTTGATGACTGGATCTGTTCACTGGAAGAATTTGATGATTTCTCTTCTTCTTTGGGCTGTGACAGGCACTGCAGAAATAGATGTGGATGGTAGCGTTCTTATGAAAATAAGCTCTCACAAAAATGGATGGAATGCATGCTTTATTAAAAGGCAAAAGATTTATATGATCTGAAGAGAAACCACATGTCTCATTAAAAGCCAGGTAGAAATCAGGCTGTAGGCCAAACATGACTGAGACATTATATTAAAATAAATGATCTTTGCTTTTCTTCTGTTCGCCTGGGATTCTGTGTCCTGTAGCTACAAGGAAGATTCTCTTGGTAATTTGAAAAGCACTGACAGAAGTGGAGAGTTGGCTTCTAAGGGCTCAAAATGTTTTTGAGATATAAGGATACTAAAAATATTATGATTGAAATAAAAATTATAGAAAGCACATGAAATCTACAAAATGGTTTAGGTTAGGGCCAGGGATTTAGCTCAGTAGTTCTGGCTCTGGCTTTGCAAGTGTAAGGTCTCAAGTTCAATCTCCAGTACAAAAAAAAAAAAAAATTAAAAAAATTGTTGTTCTACAGTATAAAGCTGAGATTTTACTGACCATCAATACCAAGTTATTAATTATGTAAACTTTTTTCATGAAACCCAACTTACTTGTTTACAAAGTCGGGAATGTTTATTTTGGCTCATGGTTTCCCAGGGTTCTGTCCAAGGTCAGCTGGTTCCAGTGCTGTGGCCTGAGGTAAGGTGTAGCATTGCAGTGTAGGATGAGGGCAGCAGAGCTGCTTTTGGCACCTGGCAGGCAGATTTGAGCAGACCGTCTTACCTCCATGACTGTTCCTTCGGTGAGGACCCAGCTCCTGGCTCCATCACCTGACAACAGTTTCACTGACTCTTGATCTCCTCAGTGGATTAACTTGGGGGTGAAGTTAGGAGCTTCATGACTCAAACATGTCCCAAAGCCCGTTAATGTTCAATCCTTGAACAGAGGTTCTGAGGGCCTGCAACCATAATAATAAGCTAAGGTGTAACGTATTGTCTATCTTGTACAGGTGTGTGGGGTAGGATCAGAGTTCACAACTGCGCACTGTGATTAGGTCAGTGCAAATCTATGGCTCTTGTTAGTTTATATGACTGGGGCAAGACACTGAAGGGTTTTTGTTCCAGGACCCGACTTCCGCAATGCCTGTGCAGTACTTAGTGATGAACAGACATGCATAGAGGCCCAGAGAGTAGTTTTATAGATGTTAGCATGCAGCCAGCTAGACATCTTGCCCTTCTGTTGCTCCCATTGCCTGATATACGTTTGGTTTGTGGTATTTTTATGTTTGCAGTTACCTTATGACTGTTACTCATTTAAAGTGGCTAAAGTGCATTCTGCCCATGAAGCAGCAATTCATCAGCAATGGTTATTTTATCTGTTTGTGTATTATCACTTGTTCAAGTCTTAAGTAGGGGAATGAGGGGGAAAATACTAATTTGGTTTGGCAGATGAAAGCAAGGGTGTTAGAAGCTTCCGAGGCCATGGTCTCTGAAGTGCAACAGTGACAAGGTAGGGAGAAAATGGAATGGTATCCAAATAATATCAGTTGGAAGGTGATATTCTTTTTTTTTTTTTGCTTTTTGAGACAGGGTCTCGCATTGTAATTCAGGCTGGCCCTGAGCTCACTATGGTGCCCAGGCAAGCCGCCGCGAACTCAGCAATCCTACTGTCTCTGCCTCCCGAGTGCTGGGATTACAGGCGTGAGCCACCACGTCCGGCATTGTGGTATGCGGTATTGATTGTTGGTGGGCGTGTCTCCACACCCAGCATTATATGTGGTTACAGGGGATTGAACTCAGGTCCTTCGCTTGTGAGGCAGGTGCCGGAACCACTGAGCTAACCCTCCGGCCCTGGAAGGTGATATTCTAAGAAAATGGTGTTTGGCTAAAATAATGAGGTAAGGCAACAGCCTTTTGCTAGTATAAGAATTAAAGACATACTCTTGGGATCTTGACTTATCTTCTGAATCTGGGAAAGTCATTTAATTTCTCTAAACCCTGGTTTCTTCACACCCAAAACAATTCTAACAATGATAGCTACATCACCACATGGCTGAGGAGCACTCAGTGTTGTTACTTTTAAATTGTTAGTGTCATTATTTTGGGGGAATTTGAAATGTTTCTATTTAATGGCATGGGTTGGAAAAATGCACACGTTACTGAAGAGGCTTCTTTGACCAGTAAGAGTTCACTGATGTGGAAGACTGTTTTAGAGGAAACAGACGCTGCCCATATAATGGCTCAAGGGTAGAATCTAGGGTTTCTCCTCGGTGTGAAGGCTGGATGCAGACCATTGAGCACACGTCTCTTTCATAAGTGTCATTTGTCCTGTTTCCAAGAAGTGTCTCAAGCACTAGGATGCTGTAGTCCCTTGGCCTGCTTGCCAGCTACCTCAGAAGCGAAGGTGTGCCCCTCAGTTTTATGGAGATGAGGACTCTGCTGCTTGGGGAAGTGGGGATGAGGAAAGGATTTGATTAGGAAGACTTGGATATAAATCCTTGTTCTTAGATGCTTGATAGATTTAGTACCATGGGAAAAGTCACCTCAGCTTTCTTATCTGTAAAGCTGGAGTGATTCCTACCTGACATCACTGTTGTGAGAATAGGATGTTATAATGTATAGATATGACCTTTACCACCTGGAAGAAAATCTAGAGAATTATCTTTTAAAATAGTTTCATAGGCACTGATTGCACTGAGAGATTTAGTAGTCTAAAAGATATTGTAATTTTGCCAACCCTTGATAAATCTGGAATAGGTTTTATCTCTTCTCTAAACTGCACTCCTGAGACATATGTCCACCACACAGGGCCAACCCCTATTTATTCATTCAGGTAAGTGAAACCTAAGAAACTGTTTAAACTGTTCATAGAATTGATTTGCCTGCTTAACTAAAAATTCCGGGATGGATGCAGACTGAGTTAGTGGATCCCATCTCCTGATTCAGCATCCTGTGATATTGCCTAGATGTTTGGTAGCTCCCAGATGGATCCCAGTAGCTCCCAGGGGTGTACCTGTTTCACTTCCAGCCTGTGAAAGAACCCATGTCCTGGTTTTCTGACTATACATACAGAAGTGTTCAGGCTGGTCACATGCTCGCCATTGAACTGACCCTTATGGTAAACCGACAGGAATGTAAGGCATGAGCTGATCTTAGGTTGTATGCTCTACTCTTGGACCTGAGGAGGAGTCAGCTTCTTTAGGATCACATGAGTCTATAAGTTAAAACCAGAAACTATTTAAAAAGGCAAAGAAAGAGTATATAGTGGAATTTCATCTATAATATGTTCTCCACCCATCAGCTACACAAAGTGTGTGGGAACTGATAGAAAACTGGTGTATCTGGGTGGGTCAAGATGTGATCTTGGAGTGTGACCTTGGAATCTGTATCGGATCCATGTCTCTTCCTCCCTGAAGCTGTTCATCTGCTGCATTTCCCAGAAGCAGCAAGGAACAGATCAGCTTTGTTTCCCCACACCCTGTGCCATGACCTGCCTTGGGCCAGCTGGCCATGGACTGCTCCTTTGGAACTGTGAGCCAGATGTGAGTCTCAGGTGTTTTGTCAAGCAGCAGGAAAACTGATCAGTGCAGTTAACAATAGACTTGCTCGGGCTGTAATAGGTCACAATGGAGCTGTCTTCCCAGGTGGAGCAGATCTTACCGCTCAGGTGTGCAGCTCATGTGCTCACAGAGCCTCAGAGTAGCCAGGCAGAAAGTACTCCAGCCCAGACTGCACTGTTAGGCTTGGATTCTGGGTCATGACTAATCATGTGGAACATGGGTAATTTTTTTCTCTGTACGTTTCAATTTTTCTATCTCTACAATAGAGGTGGTAGAAATAATAATACAAGTCAGTGTTAAGTAATAAGTGAGATAATTGAAGAACGTATTTAGTTCCTGAAACACAGAGAAGTAGTGAGTTAATGGATTTTAACTTTTATCAGAATTCTTTTCATGTATTTTAATAATCCCTGAATAAAGTCTTTGCCTACACAATATCTACGACAGTTTATGAGAGTAGTATAAGAGTAGTATGAGAGTAGTATAATATTCAGAGGGCCACCCCTTCTTGCCTTCTTGTGTCCTTAATTTGCCTCTGAGGGACAGAAGCCTGAGCAAGAGGGAAAAGGCCTTGTGCTGTCAACCATTCTGGAGAGCAGGGATATCCATTACATGTAAGGCAAATGTATGAGTGATTGCTCAAATTAAGAAGCCTGTTGAATTTAAAAAGGAATTTAAGAAATTTAAAAAGCAATGAACAGTCAGGCACAGTGGTTCTGCTATAATCCCAGCACACTGGGAGGCTGATGCAGAAGGAGTTCAAGTTTTAATCTAGCCCAGGCAACTTAGTTACTTAGTGAAATGTCTCAAAATCAAGAAATAAAAACAGAAAAATGGCTTATGTAGTTTAGTGTAAAGACCTTGGGATCAGTGCCCAGTGCCATAAAAACCCAACAAAACCAGTTCCCCTGAAAGAGGCATAAACAAGAACAAGTTAAACCATCTAATGTGTGAAAGTTTTCACCTGAAATAGAAAGATCTAGAGTAAAGCTACTTAGGAACCTAGTAAAGGCAGAGGATTCTAAAAAGAAGAAATGTTTTCTCTTCTCTTTCCTTCTGTACTGTCAATGAAAATGCTCCCAACATTAAGCCATTCTGTTATTTTATCCTCTTTAAAATATTGTCAGAAAGACTCATATATCCACACAAATATTATAGAAGTTGTATTTTTCTCTTAATTTGAGTTCATTTATTATAAGAAACAGGACCAACCAAAACACATTTCTATGGTTATATTTAAGTATATCTACCCTTTTAAAATAAAAATAAAACTCCTTCCATCTTATTAATGAGCCACTAATGTGCTAGTCTGAAATTAGAATGAGTGACGGTGCACAATACCAGAATTCTGAAGCTTTCAACCTTTGGAATTATTTTCTTTCTTGTTTTAGTTCTCTCTGAGGTAAACAGAATTTGTACATTGACATCTTATGTCTTTATTAACACTATTAAAATAATAAAATGATTAACTTTAGCATTCTTTAATGACTGATCTTATAGAAGAGGCCAACATAACATAATGAGCATTTCCATGCCATACCACACTTTTATTCCTTCTCATGCCTTATGTGGGTGACTCCATATGCTATACATTAGCATGATTTATTAGTAAATTAATAAATAATTTGTGCTTTCCCAAAAAATGATTTAAGAGCTAATAAGGAATACTTACTTTTTAAAATATGAAGGATATAAAATAAGATCAGGAAGAAAAGATGTGCTCTAGAACAATGAAAGCAGATAGGTAATGGGTTTGCAGGTGTTTCCTAAACCCGGTGCATGAGTGTGTCCTTGTGCTTTAGTGGTCACAAAAGGGGAAACGGAAGTAAGTCCAATTGTCAGGAAGTCCAGAGGCTGAAAACAAAGGAGTTTGCTACTGAAAACCACAGTTCTTTGGATGTTGAGAGTTTTCCTTAGAAATGTGCACACCTTAACTTCCTTTATATTTCTACAAGGTATGTGATCATCTCACAGTAGTATCAAACATTATTTTGTCTTCCCATGTTGGTGGCTTCAACACCTGAAATCTAAAAATTTTCCTAAGCTTTGAAAGGTATTCATTCTGGTAGTTTGCTTGGGTACTAAATCATGTAATAACTGGATGCTTTAATTATATTTTGTCAATAGCTTACATAACAATATGTGGAGATTGCATTATGAAATATATATTTATGAACTTTCCTCTGTTTGACATAGAACTACACATGAAATTGTAGTGTCTTAAATTGCAGGCTTTAGTTCTTCACGACATGCGAATTCTTGTGATTTACAGGCTGTTCTAGTATCTTCCTCTGTAGCAAACATTATTTTTCTTATGTCAACAGACTCAAAATTAAAAAGTGTGTTCCACTGTAAATGGTGGTGCAGGGAACTCACCAAAGGGCACCTTGCCTGTCAACCTCACATCTAAGAGTGTGAAATAAATTTGCAGGTTTCTGGATCCCAACTTGATTTGCTAAAGCAAAACTCCTGTGGTGTGAGAAGTCATAAAGTGGGTCTTTTCTGTGGTACTAGGACTGAACCAGGGCCTTCTTGCTGAACTACAGACTAGTTCTTCCCCTTTTTTGTTTTGAATTTTGAAACAGTGTCTCACTGAGTTGCTTAGGTGGTGCTGTTTTCTTGCCTCAGCCTCCCCAGTGTTGGGAGTTTAGGGGTGTACCGCCTTGCCTGGCCATAAAGTGGACCACATACTGAAGTCAACACTAAGCAGTTTTAAAAAATTATGTGTAGCAAAAGTTGAAGAATGGGAAAAAAAATCTAGTAAATTTTAAATCAATATAAATGTTGAGCTTTAGGATTTCCAGTGTCTGTGGTAATATTGTTCTGGACTTGAGGTTTGGAGCTAATTGAAATATAGATGAAGATTTTAGAAGTGTGAATTTGAGAATGCCCTTGAAGTGTGGGGCTAATCCGGCCTCCAGAAATAGAACCTGACAAATTAAATCAAGATGGCTTGCTGGCTTTGGTAGGATTTCTTAGAGATAAGTCCTAAGGAGAAAATGGCCTGAAAAGAACCTAAAAGAATCCAGGTTGCATTTGGCTTCATAAGTTAGAAATACCAAATGATATAGGCTCAAACAAAGGTGTTTATGTTGTTCTCACCATCATCATGGGAGCAGTACCGACCGGGGCCAGAATTGTAGTGTCCTTGTTCCGAGAGGGCTGGGTTTCTTCATTCACTAGTGCTGTGACCTGATGCAGCCTCTTGATATGAGTCCCAGGTACCTTATGCATAAAATACACACAGATGACTCTGCACTATGCAGGTGGTGTTGAAATTCACAAGCTAGCTTATTTAAATCAAGGGTCAGATTTGGCTTATTCTATATTGTTTAATTTGCAGAATTATAGACAAAAATTTGAAAGTAGACAGGCTCAAGATATCTGAAAATCCAAGACAAAACCCTAGCGACAGAAAATAGAGAATCAGGTGCCAGGGAACAGGGTTGGTGTGCAGCTGACTATAGAAGACTGTAGGGAAAGTTGGGGGTGAGGACAGTTGGTTTGGATGGTGATTATACAACTGCATATGTTTATCAAATCTCACAGAACTGTATGGTTTAACTGCAAATAAATAACAGTAGAATTATTTAATTAAATTTTTATTTTTATTTATTTATTTATTTATTTTTGGAGGTAGGGTTTTGCTTTTATAGTTCATGCTGGCTCTGGGCTTATTATATAGCTCAGTCAAGCCTTGAACTCAGCCATTCCCCTATCTCTTCCTTCTAAGTGCTGGGATTTCAGGCGTGAGCCACCACCTCTGGCACTGTGGTATGTGGTGCTGATTGCTAGTAGGTGTGAGTCATCACACCTGTTATTGTTGTATGTGGTTACTGGGCATCAAACTTGGAACCTTGTGCTTGCTAGGCAGATGCCAGAACCAATGAGCTAAATTCCAGCCCTTAATTTTTTATTTTTTGAGACAAGGTCTTGCTTTGTAGTCGAGGCTGGTTCTGAACTGTGTAGTCCTGGCTAGCCTCAAACATGTAGTGATCCTCCTGCCTCTGCCTCCCCCTCTGATTCAGGAAATGTGCTGCCACATCCAGATTATAACAGTTAAATTAAAAATGTGACAACATAAAGTAGGAGCATGAAGCGTGGGGCTCACAGCACCTTTTGGGTGGCATACGCAGACATGTGCATCAGCCTCACATGGTTATACATTGGTAGTTATGAATTTTATTTTTTGATGTGAAGATGACCTTAAGTCACTTAGAAAGAAGAGACACAGATATTTAGATCTATGGGAATGTCCTAAATTGGACAGACTAACCTCATTAAAAGCTAGGCAGTGCTGGACTTGCCAAGACAAGGCACAGAGCTTTACATGGTGCAACCTTACTTCTCTGGCTGTGAGGTGCATGTAAAAATGTGTCCTAACTTGCAGCCCTGTGCAGTTTTTGTCACACTATAGTTTCCTTTGTAATCAAGAGAGTTGCTTTCATAAAATGTAACAATATTAATGCAGGCACAGATATGGGATATTGGAACACTGCAATCCTTCTGAAGTGTGTAAGGAACAGAAGTTAGAGGATGATTCAAAGTTGAAGCTCAAACTCTGATAGTCACATAATAACCAGAGGGGGCATTATTTTGGCTTTTTGTGTGGCTGGGGCTACTTTTTAACAATGTGGGTAGTGTGGATGTAAAAATTCTGGGCCAGATGTCAGAAGACATCCTCACTTCACCACCAGTCAACTCTCCAAACTTAGGTCTCTCTCCCTGGAGTGCTTGAATCTTCCCAATGAGATATATTGTCATTGATTCTCCTCAAAGTACTTGAACCCCACCTGAAGCACCCATTACCCTCTGCTCTTACCACTTTCTGAAATAGTCTGGAAGCCTCTTCTGTGTCGTACTTGTGCAGTAGTAGCTACTTCCATGTCCTAAATTAGTTCAAAATTTATCATTCATGGTCACTTTGACCTTTGGAGAAAAGCCCAGGGCAGGGACTTTTGGAGAAAAGTCACACAGGGTTGGATCCCAGGAGCAAGGCGAGGGTGTAGCCTTGTTTACAAGCCTGTGTTTCCAGGGGATGGTGCCAGGCAGTGACATGACCAAACCTCAGTGAGGCCCTCCTGAAGAGGACCTCCAGAGTGGTGGAAAAGTGCACTTCAAGCTGGGGAAATATTTCGAGGGAGATTAGCCTCAATATTTTATTGCAATGGTTTTTAAAAAATTTAAACTCTGATCTTATCTTTGACCATACTTGTGATGAAATGATGAGAAAACAAATGTCATAGTGCTGTTTAAGCTCAATTGCTTGAGTTGTTTATCACAAACAATTCAAAAGGAGGAGAAACCCTGACCCACCTAAGACATTTTGCTGTAGACCTGGGCAAAACTCTCACCACTGACAGTATTTCAACACAATCAAAGTTGGAAAAATGCGGTAAGTTCCAATTTAAAAAAATTGTACTTTTGGAATGTAGGCAAGACACTGTAGCAAAGAAACCCAGAAGTACAGTTGCTCAAACAAAATAGCTGCTTAATTTAACAGGGCTGGAGGAGCTGACTGAGTTACCCCAGGGCCCAGGTTCCTTCCTCATTGTTGCTCTGCTGTTTCCAAGGTTATCATTGATGGTGGGAGGGACCTGGCTCAGGGCCCTTGTTTTCTAGGCTGTGAGATGTGAGGATGTGACCAATAAGAAAGTCTCTCCTTTCAAGAGCAGAGGTGGGGTTGCACATGACCCCTGCTCAAATGTCACTAGGAAGAAACCAAGCATATGGTGCTGTGAGAAGGAACCCAGGATGGTGTCTGTGCTTGGGTGGCTGCATCTTGAGGAGAAGAGAGTTCCTCACAGGAAAGGCAAAAAACCAAAAAAACAAAAAAACCAGAAGCCGAGAGGTAAAGTCCCTGCCCCTGCATGGCAACCTTTTGTGTAATGAAATCCCAGTTTAGAATATGGTTCCAGGATAGTAGAATAGAGCAAGAGAGAGGTCTCTGGCAAAGAAAGGACATTTATGAAGACAAGTCAGGATCTCTTGGCCTCTAGTGTGATTGTCCTAAATGGTGCTGATGTCCCTCTTGTTTCTTCAGTCTCTGTGAATCAAGATCAGGATG
This sequence comes from Thryonomys swinderianus, assembly GCA_004025085.1. Lineage (NCBI taxonomy): Eukaryota > Metazoa > Chordata > Mammalia > Rodentia > Thryonomyidae > Thryonomys > Thryonomys swinderianus. The sequence continues at coordinate 10,279 of PVIC010014349.1, read as the reverse complement.
CAGGATCCACTTCCCTTGAATGTTCTGGCAGCTTCAATCCCCTGCAGAATCTGACAAAGCTAAAAAAAAATACACTTGACTTTATTTTCCTCAGACTTTTGTGGTAGGATAAACATGCAAACATGTGTCTGTTTCTTATACTTTTTATTCTGCTCAAATGTTCACAGATTAAATGGCAATTCTTTTTGAGAAAATGACAGGTAATAAATCTAATCTATTTAGCAAAATCTGTTTTTGTCAGTATTTGCTAGACGTGCCACCTATATTCCTCATTTTGGGTTAGATGCCTAGAAACTATACACCCAAATCAGCACAGATCATTAGGGGGTCTCAGAACAAGCTGCCCCAAACTTTTGGCATTATTCTATCACAGTACAGCTACTCATATGGATTTATTCTAGAAGAAAAATTGGTGGATTAAGCAAATTTTCCAAAGTTCTGCCTGAAAGCTAAGTGTAGGGATTCGTGTGTGGATGTGCTTTGGATCAGATCTGCCATGATAACAGCTAGGAACTTTCCACTCTCACATAAACTCTGCCCCAAATTCCTGAGGAGACTCCTGCTGAGCCCATGCTGTTTGCTTTTGAAAGGTCATATCCTGACTTGCCTATGGAGACTTTGCTCAGAGTTGGGATAATTTTTGCAGCTGGGGGAACCTATACCTTGCTGGGGAAAATCAACATGAAACAATTGATCACTCATCCAAAAATAAGAATCCTAACTGAAAGGGTGGTAACTGGTACAAGCACATGCTGATACCAAATAAAACATGTGTAGGGACAGTTGTTCTTCTGATAGGTGCTAGTTTTGAAAGTAAATTCTTCATGTTTGGAAGTCACTTCTTCCTTTGCTTTTTATTAAACAGAGTTTTGTTTTCCTGACTGAAAAAGAATCTTATTTCCAAGGGGCTGTTATCTTGCCGCTTGCTCCCCATAGGAAAAGATCTCACGAAATAACAGGGCCTGCTGTTCTGGAAATTGCATATGGGATTTCTTAGTTTAGGATCAAAGTTCTGTCACTGAAAGTTCACAAGAGTAACTCTTTTTCCTTCTTGTACTTTTAGTTTCTAAAACCAATGAATAATAAATCATGTATTGTATGGGAAATAATATGATGTTGTGAAGAATGTGTGCCTTGTAGCATGGCTGAATCAAGCTAATTAAAACCTGCTTCCTCACATACTTTCTATGATTTTGTGGTGAGAACACATACTATCTCAGTAACTTATTTCTAATCAGTCACTAATGTGATATTGAATGGTTTTCGTATATCGTCCAAATTTAACATTTTAAATTTGATTTTTATAAAATGTTTTAGTAATCATGTTAGTACTTAATTGAGGAGTATTTCCAACTTGCTACATTACTTTGTATACTATGTATCAGCAGAAAGAATTTGGGCTTATACATGGTGATGTAGCCAGAGGCAAACTATTGACATGACACAAGAGAAACTAGTAGTCTCAGGAGCCAGCTGCTCTGTGACATCAGCCTGGTCTCTGTAGAGCCAGCTCACTGGGGTGTTGGTGCTGGTGCTGGTGCTGGGTCTAGTGCTGGTGCTGGTTCTGGTGCTGGTGTTGCCTTTTACCCTTCCATAGGGTTAAATGTGCTGCCAATATATATAATTTCTCCCAGTGTATTCAAAATTAAGCTGCCCTTACCTGTTAAGACTTCATAAAAAATTACTTATATTTTGTTCAGCCATTTTGCTTTTTACATAGTTTTTCTCTCTTGAAATTTATTTTAGTATAGGATTTGAAGAGATGACCCTATAACCCATAGTTAAAAGGCTCCAAGAGGAGAGCTCCGGAGAGCTGGGGCTTCGAAGCTGGCTGGCCCTTCGGGAGCTGCTCTTCTGGGTTCTTTCCCGAAGTGTCCCGTTAACTCATACTGACTCCGAGATTTCATGCCAAGGACTTAATGTTTTCAAGATGAAATAGAAAATACTATTTCAATTATAAGGATAAACTCCAACATAACTTCATACCATTCAAATCTCAGAATTTAATGGATCTAGGATTTATAATTGCCTCATTAGAGACGATCAAAGGTTGAAATCTGTTCACTAGTCCTTAAGGTCATCTGGGTTTTACCGTCTAAATGGCAGTGGCTTTTGTTAAAGCAGGATTAGCTGCTCTATCACCTCAAATTATTTTGCCTCTGAAATGTTCTTCTTGTACAGATTTAGAAAAGACAAGGCATGTTAAAAGAAAGCGTACTTATTTTTGACTATTTAGTGTTGTGTATGTCTTCATTTGAAGAGAGTTCATTCTTAGACATTGTCAGCTGCATTTCCCTTTATTGCCATCTTAACTGATGATTGCACTCAAGGATGGTTTAGAAATCTAAATTATTTTAATTATCTTCTTGGCAGTGTTTAATTTCCTACACATATTTTCACTAAGAGCTTCTGAGAAGTATTTTAAGATTGTTTAACAGTCTGCCATAACCTTTGATTTTTTTAAAAATTGTGGATTGGAGCTTCCTGCCGAGTGTGTGTCCCAAGGGCACTGAGCAAGGTTGACCAACCTTGTGTTTCATCGTCGTGGGTCCCAGAATTCTGCCCCCATGAGAGATATAGGACGCAGTGGGTGTGCGCTGCTAACTGGGAGCACAGGGGCAGATCAGCCAGAGCAGCTGCTTTTCTGAATCTCCTGTCAAGGGTGAGAGCCCAGCAACCCGGAAAGCGTTGGCCTCCCCTTTCAGGCCATCTCACCACTTTGCCAAGGGTCATTCTGTTATTTCTCTATAGTAACAAACAGGGGAGTTTGTTTATGACTGCTGCAGAAGGATGTCACAGTTGCTGAGGGATGTCTGTTTTTACTACAGTCAATCTTGAATAGCAGCTACTATTAGTATCTCAAATATTTAAACGTCTTTATTGAAATGTGAAGCTTTAATACTTCCATAGTTTTTCTGTGATGATTTGAGCTTTTGACTTTTATATCCTGAATTAAATTTCAGATATTTTGTTGGGTGGCTTGACAGTTATCTTCTAAAGGAAGAAGTTATTTTTCTATAGTTTGGATTTAGAAATATACATGCCTGGGCTGGAGGGTTAACTCAGTGGTTCCGGCGCCTGCCTCGCAAGCGTAAGGACCTGAGTTCGATCCCTGGTTACCACATATAATGCTGGGTGTGGTGGCTCACGCCTGTAATCCCAGCACTCGGGAGGCAGAGACAGGAGGATTGCTGAGTTTGCGGCGGCTTGCCTGGGCACCATAGTGAGCTCAGGGCCAGTCTGAACTACAAAAGCAAGACCCTGTCTCCAAAAAGCAAAAAAAAAAAAATAAATAAATAAATAAATATACTTGCCTTTACTTTAGGGCTTGATTTAGGATATTTGGGAAGTATATCTTTTTAATAAACATGACTTAAGATTATAGAATTATGGTTGTGCTATATCCTAGATATAAAACAAAAGGCAGAGATGTGTGGATACATGTCTGACAGGGAGAGTGGTAATGCCTCAAGTACAAGGGTAGTAGTGAGCTGCATAGAGCCAATATTTCAGTATGAAGCCGTGTTTTCAGTAAATGATGAGTTGCATAGAGCCAATATTTCAGTATGAAGCTGTGTTTTCAGTTAATGACTGTGAGACTAACAGGTCTACTGAGGGAACTTGGGCTTGATGACTTGACACAAATGTGCTAAGCCAGTGGAGCAGTGTAACGAAACCCATAAAACCTGAATGTTGAAGTGGGTACTATCACAACTGGTGAAATTGCCACAGTGAAATAATTAGCAGGGATTACAGGTAGTCCAAGGAAATAAAATTAAAATGAAAGGACCACAAACATTAGACTTTAGTCCTGTGGTTTCAAGTATAAACCATGAGAATAATTTTTCTAAAATGTGTTTTCTTCAGGATATTCCTTAGTGATAGAGTTTCACACCAAGATGGGTACAGATTTATCAGTGGGAAACTGTTGACTTGGAAAAAAATGATACTGTATAGTGCATGAGCTTGAGAGAGAAGGTGGATTTCTGGAGTGATAGTTAATGTTAAACAAATTAGTGATGTTTTATTTTAGGTTAATGGGAGAGATTTTTATAATTTGGAATTCAACAGAACAGAGGTAAGAAAAGCAGTAGAAGGTTAATTGACCTAACTTTAAGTTTAGTTAACTTTACAAAGAGTTTGTTGAGTATTAAGAAACCCTTAAAAAATTTTTAAAAAGAAATTTCATTTAATCCATCTCTTTCCTTTTAGATATCTTCCCAGAAGAGTAAAAGTCATCATATTACAGGGATACATGCACACCCACGTTTACAGCAGCATAATTTTGATTAGCTAAATCTTAGAAACAGTGTATATGTCCATCAACAGATGGATGGATAAAGAACATGTGGTGTTTATATACCATAAAGTACTGTACTACTTTTCCATAAAGAAAGAGAAAGTTTAGGGATTCATGGACAAATGGATGCAACTTGAGAACAGAACGTTACGTGAAATAAGCCAGACACACAGAATTTAAAATTCTGAAAGCATACTTGACTTAAAGCTGTGTTTGCAACATACAAACAGTCCTCGTGTTAAAACTGTTACATTATTGATGGACAGTATTCAAACAAATGGTCAAAGGAACACCAACTTGATTTTGCTTTTAATGGAATAACTTTCATGTGCAGTGCTGTAATGTATAACAGGACATAAAGCTATAGTGCTGTAGTGTATAGTACCATCAGCAAAAGTTATAGGGCTGCACTATAGAAGAAGCCAGAATAAGGCCACACCCTTGCTCTCCTTCTGTGTTGTAAAGTAAATCATTAAGTATGAACAGCGTACCTTGGACATCAGTGTGAATAGTCATTAACCAAGAAAATCACTAGAGAAGAGATTTCTATTTTATCATTTCTATTCTTGTTAAGAGCTTTTTTCCCAGAAAATGTCATAGAACCTGTTTTCCAAAGCTAAGGAGTATATGTAGTTATTTTGTTCCTTGTTTCTTGCCTTTTTCTTAAGTATGAAGCACAACTTTAAAAGTAAAAAAACTGTATCAGTAGGAAGCCTGTTGTGAAGGGACACTGCTTAGATTTGAGACGCTTGTGTTCAAATATGGTATCTACCCATTTCAGTTTATTCCTCGAATTGATTGAATCTCTCAGGTCTTTTATTTTTTTCTTGAAAATTTTAACTGTCTGATGATATAGAATTGCTGAATTTTCAACATAAATGTGAAGGTCTTATTAAGTTCTAAGAAAAATATTTTTAATTAGAAAGCCTTTGAAATATGGGCCGTTCTTACAAATTAGAAAGTTGTTAATAAGGCTTAGCCACTTTATCTGCCTTTATCTCTGTTCTCTTTGTTATTGGATTTAACAAAAATGAAGACATATTTAGAAACTGACTCATTCTTTGTTTCTTTCTTTGGGCTAGACAAGAAGATCATTAAGTTATAGTTGACTTGCCAGTTAAAAACCAGATGTATCTTCCTCTCCAGAAGTTTGGGCTTAACTTGACTTTCTATCATTTGTAATCTCCAAATACATAAAAGAAGTAAGCCTGGGCAAACAATGTGCCAAATGTTTTGGATCTGATATGGAAATTGTTACAAGCCTCTTTCTTCCTTGTATTCAGAACCCTTAGGAGATGACTAATTCCTGGATTGTCCTCCTTCAATCTATAATGGCCCTTGAGTGATCTCGTTCACTGGGTGTCGTCAACAGGATTCCTTCACTCTCCCAGTGAGGGCTTTTCTGATGTGGTGGACTAGGCAGAAGAACTCACTTCTTCAGAGGGCCTCTGTCTAGGTTCCAGTACCCCTGCTGCACTTATTCACAGTTCACAGAGAAGTAGGTGGTGTCTCTGGAGGCTCTGCCCCATGTGACAGCCATGTCCAGTTGGGTCCACAAGGAAAAAGAAATTCCAAGGCCTTATAGTCAGGCCCTGGTCACACAAAAGCTTCAGGCCAAGTGCTGGTTGATGGTGCCCAGAACCTTCTTGCCAGGATCCAATGCGTGACCACATGGGGCCCTGCTAAGTTCACTTCAACAGGTTTCTGGCACAGTCTAGGTGGCAGGAATGTCTCAGGCCTGAGCAGCCTTCAATGGTACAGGCGAACCTTGACACCAGCACCACCCAGGTGACCTTGCTTGGTCCTAATTGCCTAGTCTGTTTCTCTAGGCCTTTGGCACAGTCCACGATTCAGGGAAGTGCCGGGCTGAGAAGCAGTGACAATGGCATGGTCAAACCTTCCTGCCAGCACCAGTCCTGTGGCCCTGCCTGTCTACACCGGCCTGCTTTATTCCCTCAGGTGTTTGCCACACTCCACACTTCACAGACAGTGGGGGCAATAATCTGATATGGAAATTAAAGCAGTCCAAAATGTTTAGATCTCATGAATCAGAATCTTAAATTCCAGTATAAAATATGAATCTTTTTGTCCCCTTTAGTTGGAAATATAGCTTCTAAATATTATTCTCAAGTTCAATATAAGTGTAATAAGTTTCTAGGACTTAAAATCCTGTTTTGGTTTGAATTAAATTAAGCATGGGCTAAAGGATATTAAAAAATATGAATTTAATTTCTGTAGGAAACAGTTCTCATTTTCAGAGCCAAATTGGACTCAATGGGAAAAAGTTTGATATGCATCTTTCGGTTGATTTAAAAATTACTAAAACTTGAATGAAAGGTCAGTTGATAGAAAAAGATTAAGGGAAGATAAAATTCTAACTTTCATAAATTTTGAAACTGATATTTTAATTGATTACATTACTGGGCAAGAGAAGAGGCTATTTTTGAAGGAGGGAAAACTGAACAAATTCTTACAAAATAATAGGTAAATCATGGCCAACGAAGTGAGTGCTGTTGGGAATAAAAATCAAAACAGAAGGCCATTAAAATGTGAAACCTCAAAAAAAAAAAAAAAGAAAAAAAAGCAAACCACATTACAAAAAGAAAAATGTTCCCAAGCCACAAATAGGGTGTTCAAGAGAAATGTCTCAGAAGCCCAGTGGCGTCTGCACATTTTTCAGTTAAATACAGAAATCCTTACCCATGTGGCTGTTTGAATACTCTTACAAGTAGTTTTTCCGTGTTCTAAAACTGTCACTTGAATGTAAGTGCTAATAAAATTAATACTTAAAGAAAGGCCCAGTTTTCAAAAGCAAGAATAAATAAATACTGTGATAACAAGGAATTTGTCACATTTGGCATTGATTGCTTTGTTTCTAGTACGTCTTAAGGTTAGTCTAGATGTCTTAAAACAAATGGGCTTTTCAAGAGTGGTCTTTTTCTGAAAATGTGCCAACCTTTGAGGATAAGTGTGCAACATGAGAATTAAGATGATTTCTAAGATAGATCTTATATTTCAGTAGTGATTGGAAATCAATCAACAAAAAATCATAATTAAAGGAACAAAAAATATCAGGTTGTCTTTATGTAGAAATGCAAATAAAAAAGTATTATATCAAGAAATCAGAAATCTTAGAGGTAGCTGGTTTTACAAAGGCAGACATGAACACACACTGTGTAGATTCTTTTTCTTTCTTATTTTAGCTTAAATGAATATGCATACAGAATTTTCTTTGGGGAGAATGTGTATTTCACTAAGACTAGAATTTTTTCTTTTGTAAAATTTAAGGCTTTTCTATTTTGAGATTGTATTAATTTTGTTTTTAAAAAAGTGAATCAAAGTGAGAACATGACTAGTAGCATTTGATAGGTCATACATTTATAACATGTTAAATCAGTAAAATATATGTATATTCTAAATATTGAAAAATTTCAGATTTTAAAGAACTTTTAAAGAAAATTGGGAAGGCAGTTATAGCTTATGTTATGTTTTAGCTCTCTAATGTTCAACAGACTTGTGTCCCGAGGTGGGGCTTTGGAAAGGTGATTGGTTCGGGACTGATGTGCTCATCCCTGGACTTGACTTGTCCATCTATGAGTTTTCAGTGGAATGCACTGTGCCGAGGGGTGTCTGGGTGAAGCAGGTGGGTCCCTGAGGTGTGACCTGGGAGGCTGGATTCTCTTTCCTAGCTTCTTCCTCTCTCTCCTTCCTGGCAGTCATGGGTTGAGCAGCTGTCCTTGGCCAGGCCCTGTTTCATGCTCTTTCTGTTACAGTGCACAGGCCAAAACTCTCAAGCTGTGGACTCACATGAACTTTTCTCCCTTTAAGATTCGACTGTAAAGCAGTTGAATGACTGCTAGAACCAAACAGTTCCAGGTCAAGAAAGTGACTATTACACCATGGTTGCACAAAGCTTCTAGTATGATAACATGTCTTTACCTTTCTATTTTTAATAGATAATGAACATTAACATTCAGGCGAAAGTTTTAATTTATAAGTCAAAATTTGTCTATTCAACCCTATAAAACAGCATTCCCAGACAGGGCTTTCATTTCTTCATTTGTGGCCAAACCTTTCTCCAGGTGTTTCCACTTCTTCTCATCTTTCTTTTTCTCTACTGGTGGATGAATAGCTGCAATGGGCTTTTAAGAAACCAGTGACACACAGACACAGATGAAGCAGGTGATGCAGACCAATCATATATTGCTAAATGCTACTTTTGCCCTTGCACCTAATCACACCCCGCCGTGAGCACTGCTCCCACCCTCTCATCCAATCACATCCCAAGCTGCCCTATATAAATGCCTGTAATTTCCATAATAAATGGGAGAAGCTTATCAGCTGACATGGAGTCTGGGAGTTGTGATTCCACATCCCTACTCACCTTCCCGAGGTTGTCAGACGACAGAGATGGTATGGTAACTGGCCCGACCGGATGACAATCATTAGTCAATGTTACAGTTTTTACTGTCTGATATATTAAGCAATAATTGAAAAAATTGTAAAAAACCTACCAATTTTTCTGATAGCTATTCTAAATAATTTTTAATGGAAAATTGATTTTATTAGGTCCATGTGCAAATGGGTACACCTTGCAGACACACTAATAAGTGAAATAAATAGATCACAGATATGTAAATACTGTATCTTTTCTCTGGTATAAGAACCTGTAGATATAAATGAGTTCTAGAATGTATGATAGATTTTGAAAAATAGGAAATATCCAAAGGGAGTGTGATGGGAGAACATAATAAGCAGAAAGAATAAATATGATTTGGAAAGAAAAAGAAAGAGATGTATATGAGGGGTGGGGGTTTGTGGATGGGTAAGGATATGGGTAAAAATGAGAATTAATTTCTGTCATATACTGGTACAAATTCCCCAATATTGAGGGTGATTGTGAGCTGTATACAAAATTTACCAATAAAGAATTCAATTAAGAAGATCACTGTAATGGTTTTAAGAGTGAAATAATATAAGTAATCAAAATTATCCTAAATTTCCACTTGGCCAGCTTTGTATCTGAGAAACTTCTATGTTTCTGAGTAACTCTAAAACAAAATCCAGATTTGTTTTCACTCATGATACTACAGGATAGTTGGTTTGATGCTATTTAAAACTGTCAGGGAGAGTAAGCGCTTAGTAGGGTTTTGATCAGTAACTGGCAGACTCCACAAGCCTGGGGCATTTGGTTTGAGTAAGACTTGATTAGTTTGGACGGCTGTTCAAGTCTCTGTGGACATCTCCACAGCCTTTTCCAGGCCTTTCCTGTCTAAATACTTTGTTCTTCATCCATCTCCCTCCCAGAATGAATATCATGTTTTTTGAATTTCAGTTGCCAGCCAAATGCTCTGGAAATGTGTCTTTTCAGAGGTAGGTCATATGACCAAATATGTTTTTAAGACTTTGTATCTATCATTTTTACTTACTCAACATTTTTTTTCTTTTCCTCTTATTAGAATCATGAACTTTTACAACTATATGGAAGAATTTAAGATCAACTAGCCAGTCGTAGTTACCCATGTTAAGAGAATAAATTCTTTAAGGTCATGTAGTTATATAAACTCAGTTGTTTAGTGAAAATGCAAGCGTTTTCAATAAAAGTATAGTAAGGGGTAAATTAGACAACGTGCTAAAAACACCAGACTTAATTTTCCCTCCACTGGAGCAAGTCCCACAAAGTTAGCAGCTTGCAAGTTGGTCCGCGGAGCTAGCAAGGGGCAAATCTGGCAGCCACGCCCAACCTCTTCCCCTTTGGTACCCATGCTCCTTCACGGTCTGTGAATGCTCTCCAGCCATTTTGGCTTTTCTCTAAAAAGGAAAAAGAAAACGAAAGTCATCTAACTCTAATTTGTATCAATTCAGAATACCATTATCAAATGTTTTAGATAAAACTGTTGTTGCTCTCTACAACCATGCATATTACTGACGCTCGGATTTATTACAACTAACGTCTCATGATTAGTCATTAGTAGAAAA
>PVIC010014348.1:5582-36838 GCA_004025085.1 Thryonomys swinderianus | reverse complement strand
GGGGCCGGAGGGTTAGCTCAGTGGTTCCGGCGCCTGCCTCGCAAGCGCAAGGACCTGAGTTCGATCCCGGTAACCACATATAATGCTGGGCGTGGAGACACGCCCACCAACAATCAACACCGCATACCACAGTGCCGGGCGTGGTGGCTCACGCCTGTCATTCCAGCACTCGGGAGGCAGAGACAGGAGGATTGCTGAGTTCGTGGCGGCTTGCCTGTGCACCATAGTGAGCTCAGGGCCAGCCTGAACTACAACGCGAGACCCTGTCTCAAAAAGCAAAAAAAATTAAAAAAAAAAAAGATTTTAAACTCTATAAAACCAGCCTGAAATGGAATACTGTTAAGAATCACAATTAGGAAGTTTATTAGGAATACACACATATACTTCAAGAATTTCATTCCTCAAAAAGCAAGGATAACTGATTTTAGCGTTAGAGAAGTGTGAAAGGTACTCAGAAGGAAGGCCTGCAACTTGGAGAAGACCTGACAAGGTTTCCATGGACAATTTGCAGAGTCCAGTGGGTTATTGTAGAGGTGTTGGGAGTGACCTTTTCACCTTTGAAGTGCATCAATCGGGAAACCGAACAGCATGAATTGAGGGGGATGTAGGGAGAGGTGGAATCGTGTGGAAATACCTGCTTTAAAAGGTGTTGGGGTAACTTCGCAGTCTGTTGGTGCGCCGGGTGGGCGAGGGCCACGCTGAAGAACCGCGTCCCAGACCCGCTCAAGGCGGAAGACGGCACCTGGCGCCCCACAGGACAACTCGGGGTGGGGGAGGGTCGCGGGGGACGGCGCAGCTCGGAAAGGATTTGTCTTTGTGGGACATTACAGGAGGCGCGGGGGGAGCCGCGCGGATGCTCCCGCCCTGGGGAAACGCCGGCTGTGCCAGGAGCGGGAGGCAGCCCCACCGAGGCCGCGACGCACCCCCCGGCCCGGACCGCGGTCCTCCCGCCCCGGCTGAGCCGCGCGGTGGATTGTGGGCTGGGGGCTGCGGCGGCCTCGCGGCAGCCTCGGCGCGGCCTCCCCGGACCAGCCAGGTCTGGCCGGCAGGGGTAGGGAAGCTGTGGAGCGGGGAGCAGAAACGCTAGGGACTGTGATCGCGGCGCGGCGGCGGTGGCTCCCCTGGAGGCTGGGGATGTGGGAGAGGCGGTGGCAGCAGCGGCGGAGGCGGCGCTGCGGACCCGGGGGAAACTGCTGGCTGACAGGACACCCGGGAGAGACGTGAGGGAGCCGCCGCTGCCGCCTCTTACCCGGAGCAGAGCTGGGCTCCAGAGGGCGGCCCTGTGCTCCCCCGGCCGACGGGCCAGCCGGCGCAGGGCGGAGGCAGGAAGCCGGTCTCGGGCCTGGCCAGGCTCGGGGCGGCGGCGGCCGCGGAGCAGAACCCTCGGCGCGACGCGGAAGGCCGAGGCGGCGGCGATGCAGTAGGCCTCGCTCTGGGGCGGCTGCCCAGACCCGCAGGTAGGCGTCGGGCCAGCGCAGCCGCCCCTGCGCGCGCGGCCCTCACCCCGACCTCCTGCGGCGGGGGCCGGGGACGCACCCCCGGGCCCGCTCTAGGGCCCGAGCGGACGGAGTTTGGGTGGCGGGCTAGGGCCCCGGAGCTCCCGCTCCCTCCCGCTTCTCTTCCTTGTCACTCTCGCTCCGGCGTCGCGGCTGGCAGCTGTGCTCCCCACTGGCCTCAGCTGCCGCCGCCGCCGCTCTAGCCCTTCTCGGCCCTCTGCGATCCCGTTTCTGGAACTTCCATCACTCCTCTTGGGCGCCGACCCCAAACTTTCCTTCTCTTCTTGCAGTCGGGCCCTTACCCCCCTTTGGAACCTACTGGAATAATTAACCCGTGTGTGTGTGTGTGTGTGTGTGTGTGTGTGTGTCCCAAAGAATAATTAGATGTTTTGCAGTTTGGCAATAATTTGCTCAATGATTAATTTTCTTCAGCTGTGCTTCCTTCTGTCTCCGCATAGCTTCAAAGGCAGGACCATCCTTGCCCTCTTGTCCTTATTGGGGAACTTTTTCCTGACCATTAGAATTACCCGCTTGGTTTATCCATATGTTAAATTTAGTACTTTTTAAAAAAGAATTTTAGCCGTCCTTAGTTATAAAAAAACTTTAGAGAAATTCCTTTTAACCAGTTTTATTTTCGATCTTTATAGAGCTCCTCTTTTGAAAGATTAAGTTGTTGGGAGTGTTTTTGTTTGTAATTGGGCCTGTTTCTCATTTGTCAAACCTAGGACAGTTTTAACAGTAAATATTTACTGGGAAAGTGATAATGACGAGTTGTCATATACAGAGAAATATATTATTTTGATAACAAGGTGGAGATTTTGATATACATTCACTTTTGTAAGTCTATTGGGGAGTTATAATTGGATAAGTATCCTGAGACCCTAAATGATTTCTAAGCAGTTATGATGGAACAGATGGAAAGTTTGATTGTATTTATATTACAAAATTTGATTTCCTAGAAAGGGATATTGATGGTTTATAGTGATCATCATTATTCATGATGATTTGGGTAAAAATTATCAATATGTGTAATTGTTAGTTGTGGTTTGGGAGATGTTTGCAACTTTGTGATTTGTTTTTTAATTAAGTTCTTTTAACTTTAGGATTATTACATGTCACTGTCTTCTCAAATTGTAAAGACTGTTCATATTGAGTTGTGGATTTCATGTATTTTTTTTCTCATGGAGATTTGTTGCTAAAACATTTGGCTTTCTGAAGTGGTTTTCAAAGATATAACCAGTAAAATTATACAAAGTTTGCTAGGAAAAGATGATTAAATTTGCATAAGTTTGTTTTCTGGAAAAGTTAAGATTTCTTTCTGGTTGATCAAATATTTATGTCAGATTCAGATCAAACCTTATATAACCCATGAAATGGCAGATTGCAAAATTTTTTTGTAATCATACTCCTTATCCTATCAATAGTTGATTAAAAATCCTCTTTCTTGCTCTTAGCTTTTCAAAACCAGTTTTATTGAGTTTTAATTAATATTCCATAAAGTACACCTATCAAATTGTGCGATTCAGTGGTTCTTAGAATATTTACTAAGTTATGTGACAACACCATAATTTTAAAATAGTTTCATTGTCACCCACCAAAACCAAAACCCCTTGAGTTTATTAGCAGTTACTCCTCATTCTCTCCCACCTATCCTCAGTGCGAGGCAACTACTAATCTACTTTCTTACTATTTTTTTAGTGTGGACCTCTCATATAAATGGCTTTTCAAAGCTTCTTTAAAAATTAGACCTTTAAAAATCAGTTTACATATTTAAAATATTTTGTTTGAATCAGAGAGTAACTGATCACTGGTATTAAAAGGTATATTAAAACAGCTGGCATACTATTTGATGTGTCAACACAAAGTTTGAAGGAAGAAAAAGGTTATCTGAATGGCTTCAGTACCCTCAAGAAATAGTTTGATAAGCTGGAGGTCTATAAGTAAAAAATGAGAGGAGTGTTTTTGCTATTGAATATCAGAACATCAGGTTGGAAAAGACCTTAAAGGTCATCAGTTTATTCCTGCTTGCCTTACAAATAGAAGGAACCAGATGAAATCTGGAGGGTAGAAGTTTGAATTTCCAGGATACATGGATTAAGAACCACAGTGTAGCATGTGAAACAAGAGAAGAGGGGATATGAGGAGGGTCAAGGTGTCTGAATTGTTGAATTATTTAGGTTCTTCTTTATATGAATATATAGGGTGTGATCGAATGTTTAAACAATATGGTAAAACCACCTTGCCATTAATTCCACTTACCTCACCCCCTGCTCCGTATCTAACACACTTGTTCCATCATTGTCAGTTTCTGAAGAAGTTCTGGAAGTCTTCTTTCATGAGTATATTTAAAAGGTGGTATAAAGAATGTGATGAGTGAGGGCTGGCGATGTAGCTCAATAGCAGAGCACAGAAACAGTGAATAGTATTGAAGGATACTATCCAACAGGAAAGCATACTACTAAAACATTACAGTGTCTCCTTATCTACCTTATTCGGTAGGTAGGTCTTTTAGCTGGATCTGTCACCTTGGGACTGCTGCCACTTTCCCAAAGTCAAAAGGACCAGGAAATTCAGGACATTCAGATAGTCATGACAGTGTAGCTAAAGCACTTACAAAAGGGGAATTCCAGAACTGCTTTGTAAAGTGGCAAAGAATGGTAGATAAACTTGAGACATTCATAAGTAAATGGATGCAACTTGAGAGAATAATGTTAAATGAATTAAGTCAGACTTACAAGTTTGAATATTGCATAGTTTCTTTTAAATAAGAAATCAATATAGGGCCAGAGGGTTAGCTCAGTGGTTCCGGCGCCTGCCTCGCAAGCGCAAGGCCCTGAGTTCGATTCCTGGTAACCACATACAATGCTGGGCATGGAGACTCACACCCACCAACAATCAATATTGCATACCATAGTGCCAGGCATGGTGGCTCACGCCTGTAATCCCAGCACTCAGGAGGCAGAAGCAGGAAGATTGCTGAGTTCGAGGCTTGTCTGGGCTACATAGTGAGCTCAGAGCCAGCCTGAACTTTAAAGCGAGACCCTGTCTCAAAAAAAAAAAAAAAAGAAAAAAAAGAAAATCAATACATAAAAACTACACACCCACACAAAGAATGAAATAGAGAATGATCAGAAGTAAGGAGGAGTTCATTTAAGTCCCTGAATTACTCCACTGTTTCAAATGTATCTTAATATATATATGCTATTTCTTTTGTACTACTAGTTGTTTCTGTCAGTTCACCAAAGAAAAGAATTTTGTGCTATTGTCTGTTTTGGTTTTTTTTGTAAAAATATTTCATGTCTATGTTTTGCGCTGTACTTTGAAGATAATGATACATAATATATTAACTATTTTTATATCATTATTTTATTATGAAGTTTGTTTTACTTTCACATAAGATTAAAAAGAAAATGGCAGGATTATAGGATAAGTGTGTTTGAAGGGAGGGGGAGTATTTTGAGGAGGGTTAGAGGTAATGAGTCTTACTGTAATACATTTTTTACATTTAAATGTTCAGTGTATTTTTCAGTAACTCTTAATAGTTGGCCTTTGCTAATAGAGCTGTGAAAAATCTAGACCTTTCTCACACTTTGAGGACAAGTTGGTGACTGAAGGTATACAGGTTGTAAAATTTTCTAAAAAAGTTTGAATCTAAAAAGTATGAGAAATATAAATATATCTTCTATATGTTCTTGTACTATTACCATCATATTTTTACAAATCCAAATTTTAGAAACAAATTTATAATTAACAAGACTGTTTGGAGTCTTCCTTTTTTCAAAGATTCAGGGTCCTAACATCTAAAACAATGGGTTTTGAAGGACGATTTTGGCTTCTTAGAGACATTTTGATTGTTACAATTAAAGAGGCAGTGTTTTTGGCAACTAGCCAGGAATGTTGGGAAATACGGTACAGTGTATAGGACATACCCCAACCCTACACAAGGAAGAATTATCTCACTCAAAATAGTAGTCGTAGTGTTATAAACCTATGCTTTGTATGATTTTGTTAAGGGTCTGAACTTCTGTTGTTCCTTAAAAGGAAGGAAATATTCAGTGAGCACTGGTAGGTTAGATTAATACAAAATCATCTAGTGACTCTTCTCTACCAGGTGAAGGCACTTGAGAAGAAAGTAAAGATATCCGTGAAAGACTGCAGCTATTGTGTGGTCTGTTTAGAAATCTGCAGAAAAATATCTTTTTTATTATACGTTTTTGAGTGATGAAGAATAACCCCAGGGCCTCCAAATGCTTGGAAAGTACTTTACCACTGAGTTGTATCCTGCTGCCCCCTTTTTTCTTTAAAATGGCAGCTTTATATTATTGCACATTATAGCTACTATCATGTTTTGAATTTGTGGTTATTGTTGCATAATTTTTTGATCTTAGAAGTAAACATGTAGTAGTACTTATTTAGCTGGATGTGATTTTTTTTCCTAGTACTTCAAATGTCAAGAAAGAAGCAATTTATATTTTTATTAATATATGTATATATGTAATACAATAATATATGTATATGTGTGTGTGCGTGTGTGTGTGTGTGTGTGTGAAAATTCAAAGTTTGTACACAAATAATATCTTTTTCCCCTGTAGGCATCACTTTTGACTTATTTTATGTTTTTAACAGACTTAATTTGGTGATGAAAGATGATTGACAGTGGGTGTTACTTCTTTTGTTTATTATTTGTATGATCTTAGAGTAGTTGTTCAATCTTTGTTTTTTTATGTATAAAGTAGTGATAGTGATAATTCTTGTATTCCAAAGTATTGTAAGAATTAAATGAGTTAATATGTATTAAAATACTATATAAACAATAGTATACTGAATGAGTTAACTGATTTTTCACAAAAATCAGGTTAGGGATACAGATATTGTCAAAGGCAGGAATATAGAAATGGCAAATGGAGAATTGTGAGTGATCATAACCTCTAAAAATTAGAGAAATCCTAAGAATTTATCTGTTTCCATCTATTATACACTAGTAAAAAAAACTAGCTAGTATATCTCTGTAGTGAGAAGGTTCTTAATATGTGCAAACTGACTTCTGTAGGTAGTAGCACTTGAGGCTATCACTATTCTAATAACTTTAATGGTAAAATTAAATCATTGAGGAAAGGTTACTTGTTTTCAAAATATGCTACTTGATAAAACATGAAAATACACACTTTTGGTGTTCTTTTTGGGAAGTGATTTGCTTCTAGAAAAAGTTTTAGGTTTTTCCAAAGTACACTAATTCCTTTAGTCTTCATTTACAAAGTATGAGTTCTGCATTTGAAGAGTTTTTCTTCCAATGGTGAGTGTTCTTAAAAATGGGAGTATTTAAAAAAATAGGAGTTTTGGAGTTCCGTTATTGATGTTATTTTGAGACAGGGTCTTATTGTGCATTTCAGGCTGACCTTGAATTTATTGTGTAGCCCAAGGTGGCCTCTGCATGGCTATTCCGCTGTAACCACCCTGATGGCTGGAATTACAGGCATGTGCCCCCATTCCCAGCTAGAAGTAGTGGTTTTAAACCTATCTATAGTTTGTAAAACTCTCATGTCTTTCATGTTTTGCTTATTTCTTTTTTTTTTTTTTTTGAGACAGGGTCTGGCTTTGTAGTTCAGGCTGGCCCTGAGCTCACTATGTAGCCCAAGCAAACCTCAAACTCAGCAATCCTCCTGCCTCTGCCTCCTGAGTGCTGGGATTACAGGTGTGAACCACCACACCTGGCACTGTGGTATGTGGTATTGATTGCTGGTGGGCGTGAGTCACCACGCCCAGCATTGTATGTGGTTATCGGGATCAAACTCAGGACCTTGTGCTTGCGAGGCAGGGGCTGGAACCGCTGAGCTAAATCTCTGGCCCTGTTTCTTTCTTTATCATTTTCAACATTTTAATACAGAATCACTTTGATTTTTCTAAATGTCTACTTGTTTACAGTTTATGATTTAGCATTTAGAGTCCAGTTAATTAAAATACATGAAATGAATGAGGGAAAAACAATATTTCACAATTTTATTAACTGGTCAGCTTTCCCCACAATCATAAGAGTAGAGGTAGCTAGAACACCCAGTTATTTAGTAAGATTTTTTCATAGGGTAACTGGGATAGAATAGTTTGAGACAATATTCAGAATAAGTCTTGTGATACTGGTAGATGTTTCTCTGACTGCAACAGATGTTTAAAACAATTTTAGAAAATGGAGGGAAGTTTTCATGGCAAAGTTCTATAGATTTAGAGATTTTATATTCAAATAGTTAACTTTTTGTCAAAAAGGAAGTTCAAGGACTATTTGTGTATGACTATTGTGACACATTAGGTTTTTCTTCAGTAGAGTGAAAGAACTAAAAATTTGAAGTCATAATTTTTGTTAAGAAAATTCATGACCTGGCTATTTTGAATGCCAGTTTGAGTAAATGTAGGAGCAGATTGGGGCCAGATTGTGGGGTCCTAAAATAAAGTGTCTTTAGACTTGATGAGTAATTTTATCAGTTATGAACTTTAGAAATGTTGATTCTGAAGGCAATTGATTGTAGTCCTAAGAAAGACTTTGGTGGGACCCTCTTATAATAGTCTAATCTTCAATTAAAGCTCTGAACTATAACAGTGGCAATTAGAATGTAGAGAAAGGGAAGGATCAGTGATATATTTGGAGGTAAACTCCATAGAACATTCCAACTTAGTGTGTAAGTTGCAGAATGTTGGAAAGGTGAGGGACTCAAATTGAGTGTAAGATTCCTTCTATGGGAAATTACATAGATGATCTTGTTAACTGAGCTAGAGAAGTAATACAATTTAGCATGTGAAAGAGGTGATTTAGATGCAGATAGTGAGTTTAAAGTTTTGGATGTACTTTTATTGAAGGTGAAAATATTCAGGAAGGAGTTGTAAATATGAATGTGGAACACTGAAAAAAAAGGACCCTCCCCCACACACACTGAGGATTAAACGCTGGGCTTCATGTGCTAGGCAGTTTGGTCACTGAGCTACATCTTTAGCTTTTTTTATTGTTTTATTTTTATTTATTTATTTTCTTGTTTTATTTTATTTTATTTATTTTATTAAATTAGCCAGTTTGACTTGCAGTTTATGATCTTCTCATCTCAGCCTCCCAAGTAGCTGGAAATATAGGCAGGCACCACTATTTCTAGCTAAGATCTGGAATCTTACCTTGTTTTCTCCTTCTCCTCTGGCATTACAGTTCAGTTTTAGTGTCACTTTACCTGGGTCATTTTAAGTTTCCAAATTAATCTCTTCTAGACTTTCTTTCCTTCAATATACTCTCTAGTCTTATTAAAGAACAAATGACTGTATTCATTCCTTTGTTTAAATTATTTCTGACATTTTTTTTTTTTTTGGTCATGAAGCAATATATTTTCCTTAATCCTTCAAGAGATTTACAAATTCTTTAAATTCTTTTAAATTCCCCCTCTAGTCTTGATGACTCCACAATTTCTCCCTTCTCTTAAAATGTATAATTTCCTCAGTTCTATTGAATTACTTGTGATTTCTAGCAGTAGGCCACCTCTTCCTTCTATTCCTTTGTATGCACTATTTCCCATTCCTAGAATTTTTCCTCATTACTCCCTTCCTTCCATTGGTCTGGCTCATTTCTTAATTCTTGAGCTCTTGGGAAGCCTGCATTGGCTTTCTATTTATTTTCAGATTTTTTTTAACCCATATACAAGTCAAAAGAATAGTACAGTAACCACACACACATGTACAGTAATTTATTGTTGGTTTGAGTTGTAATAATTTTATAGATATTTACTGTTTTCTAAACACCAATAATGTAATATTTTTATTATTTTTTTTAGAGCTAGACAATGAACTGAGGGGCTCACATGAATATTTTTATTTTTGAATCCTTTATTGTCTTACTGCGTGTTCTATATTTTGCTTTATTTTTTTCTTAGAATATTTCTGTCTCCCTTCCTTTCTTCTTTCTTTCCTTTCCTTTCTTGTCTTATATAGTTATTTTGCAGTGTGTTTATCAGGTTTTCATTGTTGTGTCCAAATATCTGAAAAAGTCAATTTATAGGAGAAAAGTTTTATTCTGACTCAGAGTTTCAGAGGTTTCAATCCTTGGTGTTCTGGCTTTGAGGCAGAAGCATTATGACTGGAGTTATGGCAGAAGAAAGCTGCTAACCTTAGCAGAGAGAGCATGGAGAGTCAGAGGAAATATCCTTCAAAAGTATACCCCTCCAGGGCCAGAGATTTAGCTCAGTGGCTCCTGTGCCTGCCTTGCAAGCGCAAGGTCCTGAGTTCAATCTCCGCTAACCACATACAATGCTGGACGTGGGGACTCACGCCCACCAGCAATCAATACCACATACCACAGTGCTGGGTGTGGTGGCTCATGCCTGTAATTCCAGTACTCGGGAGGTAGAGACAGGAGGATTGCTGAGTTCGAGGCTTGCCTGGGCTACAGAGTGAGCTCAAGGCCAGCCTGAACTACAAAGTGAGACCCTGTCTCAAAAAAAAAAAAAAAAGTATACCTCTTCAGTGACCTACTTACTTAACTAGATACTGTCTCATACTGTAACACATTCACCTATGAACTGATTAATGATGAGGTTAGTACTCCATGACCTAATCACCTTCAAAAGCCCCAGCTCTGAACGCATGAGCCTTTGGGGAACTATTTTATTCCTTTATTTATTTTTTGAGACATGGTCTTGCTATGTAGTTCAGGCTGGCCTTGAACTCACTATGTATCTTAGGCTGGCCTTGATCTTTTGGCAGCCTTTGTACTTCATCTTCCAGAGTCTGGGATTACAGGTGCCTGCCACAGTGCCTGGTTTAGGAACATTTTTTGTTTTTTGTTTTTTGTTTTTGAGACAGGGAATCACTTTGTAGTTCAGGCTGGCCCTGAGCTCACTATGTAGCCCAGGCAAGCCTGGAACTCAGCAATCCGCCTGTCTCTGCCTCCCGAGTGCTGGGATTACAGGCGTGAGCCACCACACCCGGCACTGTGGTATGTGGTATTGATTGCTGGTGGGCATGAGTCTCCATGCCCAGCATTGTATGTGGTTACTGGGGATCGAACTCAGGACCTTGCGCTTTCGAGGCAGGCACCGGAACCACTGAGCTAACCCTCCAGCCCATAGGAACGTTTTTGATCCAAACCAAAATAGCTACTGAACTGTATTCCTGAGCCCTAGCTTTATCCTTATTTATTGAGTACTTGTTTAGGTTATTTGAAGAGTTGCTTTTTAGGGACATAGGTACAACGTATATTTAGTTAATAAAAACAGACTGTTAACACTAGATTCTTCATACCTTGAAAAGGTAACAGTAATTCAAAACAATGGATAAATCCAACTGCTATTTTTGATATTAGGAGTATTTTAATATATGAGTTCTGTAGCAGTTATTTTCAAAATAGAATAGATTATGCAGAGTTTATTACAACTTTTAAATAAGCATTTTAATAAGTATCCAGTGGTTTATATATTTGAGGTATATTTATTCTCCAGTAACTTTGAATGAGTGATTTTAGAGTTCACTGTTGTTCTTTGACCTGCACACTAAGATTGTAATACCCAGTATTCTAATCTGGTTTGCTTTGATTGTTAAAAATTGTACAGGTATTATGGTTATGACAGTAGCTCAAAGGAGAGCTATCATTTTTGGTTTTCACTGTAAATTTTACTTGCTTTTTAGGGACCTAGCTTGTGATATTGAATTCATTTCAATAGCTGCTCTATCTCCAGTGATTGGTGGGAAAAAAGACATTATTTTTTATTATGAATCATAAGTAGATTTTAAAATTATATGTTATTTAATGAAGATACTTATGATTTTTATTCCTGATAAGGAAGTCATGAAGTATCATATATGTCATTTAAAAATATTTAATATTATAAATACTTAACATTTTTGTCCTAACCAATATTATTCTTTGTTATCACTCATTCAAAAGTTATAAATAAGCAACTTTGGGAAATCATATATGCCAAGTTTCTGTTAAAGTACAGGGCCTTATACATAAATGTTACATGTGATGTAGGGAAGAATGTACATGAGAATACTACAACTTTGTTCTCATTTTCTTGGTGCCTTTAGTTTTTTCCATGCATCTTTAATGCTCAAAATGAATATATAAATACCTTTTTTTTTTTTTGTTTTTTTGAGACAGGGTCTCACTTTGTAGTTCAGGCTGGCCCTGAGCTCACTATGTAGCCCAGGCAAGCCGCCGCGAATTCAGCAATCCTCCTGTCTCTGCCTCCCGAGTGCTGGGATTACAGGCATGAGCTACCACACCCGGCACTGTGGTATGTGGTGCGGATTGCTGGTTGATTGCTGGTGGGTGTGAGTCACCATGCCCAGCATTGTTGTATGTGGTTATCGGGATCGAACTCAGGACCTTGCGCTTGTGAGGCAGGCGCTGGAACCTCTCAGCTAAATCTCCGGCCCTGTACGTACCTTTATATTGCCAGATAATTCATAGATATTTCTTTTTTTGACTAAATAAACTTACAAAAGTTTATTTTACAAAAAATTAATATGAAAATGTTTGTGAGCCAAAGACATAGTGAAACTAGTGCTTTGAAGTGGGTTATGGATTTCTCTGCTGAACAGTTGATTATTAAACTGGTTCTAGGGCTTTCGATATAATGATACTATTTCCGCATATTACCACCATTCCAGTGTTGTTCTGTTGCCTACTAGTTGCCATCTCCACACTTTGATCCATCACAGTATTCATAATGGAATAAAATACTTGTGGTATTCCTTGGATGTGTCTGCCACCATTTAATTTCAGTGATAACTTCTTGTCCATACACTTTTTCAGCTTGAAAGGTGACCTTTACTTATCTTGTCTGATCTGCAGGCTCTGAGCACCTTAGAAAGGAAATCTAGGTATTTCTTGAAAGCCTAGATCATTACATCTGAATTTACATCTAAATTTGATCATTATAGAGATCATTGTGATTAACTATGTTTTACAATCCTTAAAAAAATCTTCAAAAAAGATTGTGGTAGTAGATGCAGAAAAAAACCTTTGAGAAAACCTAACATCTACCCATGATAAAAATACTGAAAAAATAGGTGAAGTACTTTATCTTAATCTGATTAAAAAAAACATTTATGGTAAACCTACCATCAACATCATATTACATGGGGAAAAGAACTAAAAGATTTCCCTCTAAAATCAGGAACATAACAAAGAATATCACTATTGCCATTCCTTTTTTACATAGTATACAAAATATTAGCAGGAACAATTAGGCAAGAAAAAGAAATAAAAGGGCTACATATAGGAAAGGAAGAAATCACATTATCATTATTTGCAGATGACATGACCTTCTACACTAAAGACCCTCCCCAAAACCCACTAAAATACTCAGAATTAATAACCAAATTCAATAGTGTAGAGGGATATAAAGTCCATACACAAAGATCAGCATTCCTTGTACAGTAATATGAACCCACTGAAAAAGATTAGGACAAAAATCCCACTTGTAATACACCCATAAAAATTAAATATTTATGAACTAGCCTAAGGAAATGAAAAACCTTTACAGCGAAAAGTGTTGCCCTTTGAAAAAGGGAAATTGAAGAAAACATCAAAAAATGGAAAGATGCTATGCTCTAAATGCTATGCTCTAAAATGTTCTAAATTCTGAACCTATTTATTCACCTGTATTAATAGATATCATTGATTAATTCAAGTTATTCAGAAATTTTTTCTTACCAGATTATTTTAAGGATAAAATAATGTGAATAAGAACTGTATAGTGAAATATTAGTGATGGTATAATTTTTCTCCAGTTTTTATATTGTTTCCTTCCCTAACATACTTCTTTTTTTTTGAGACAAGGTCTCGCTTTGTAGTTCAGGCTGGCCCTGAGCTCACTATGTAGCCCAGGCTAGCCTGGAACTCAGCAATCCTCCTACCTCTGCCTTCCAAGTGCTGAGATTACAGGTATGAGCCACCATGCCCAGCACTGGTGTGTGGTAGTGATTGCTGGTGGGCATGAGTCACCATGCCTAGTATTGGTGTATGTGGTTACCTGTGATTGAATTTAGGACCTTGCACTTGCTAGGCAGGTACTGGAACCACTGAGCTCAATTTCTAGCCTACAGCAGTCTTTTTTTTTTTTTTTTTTTAACCAGGGTCTGGCTATGTAGTTCAGGCTTACATATGTAGCAGTTACAGTGTAGCACAGACTGGTCTTGAACCCACAATTATATTCCTGCTTTAGCTTCCCAAGTACTGGCATTCACTGAACTTTTGATCCAAGATTTCAGAGAACCTTTAAAACTGTGAGAATGAGGCAATCCAGTTTTGCCTAAGTCCCAGCTGATCCCCTCAGTTGGATGTGAGGTGGCTCATTTTTCTAAGTTTGATCATTTTCTCATTATTGTCTAACAAAGTCATGTTTTTCTCAAGATGGGGAATAATCCTTAGGTACCTCATAGACCTTGGGGTTGACATACTTCTTCTCTGCTTCTCCTTTTCTTACTTTATCTCATCATCACTTTCCAGTCCTCCCTCCATATTCCCCACAGGAATGGCAAAGAGGGTTACTATTCTATGCTTTGACTTCTTTTCTGACAGTAAATTTTATCTGAGCATATTGTTTTATGTTTTCTGTCTCCCATTTCCCTATTCTCGGACTTATACCAAGCAAGGACATGAAAAGATGAAGCCCCAGAAACCTAAATTTAAATTGATTTAAAAACTTTGAATGGCATAGTTCAAATTTTAATTCTTACTGGTTATTTTAAATGTAAGATGTTTATAATAGTAGTAGTTGCAAGTATTTATTTTTACTGTTCCAAATAGTGTGCCACAAGATTACAGAAGTTATTTAATTTAAATCTTACAACATTCCTGTGAGGAAGATAATGTTGCTGTCCCTTTTCACAAATGAAGAAACAGTGGTGTGAAAGAAATTTACTAAAGGTCATACACCTAATAAATGTCAGACATATAACTGCCTTAATGGCCAGGTTTTCTAAGTAGTATATGATATTTCAAGAGTTAGAGTATATCTAGAATCAAATTTTAGAAAGTCAAGTAGTGTTATACAAATAAGAAAATATACTCTGGACTTTATATTATTTTGAATGTATATTAACATATAGGATATTGTTAGTGGCTTGTATGTCCTTACTGTCTTTTCCATAATATTCATTTATTCATTCAGTGAAGATTCATGCAGTTTATCAAATTCTTATGGACCTTGTTGGGTATAGTATAGGATGGTAAATGAAACAAATTAAATTTATATTGTAAAGGAAACAAATTAAACAAGTATATTAGAAAGGAAACAAATAAAATAGACTTTGAGAGTACTATAAACCTCACAAAATATACTGTTGATAGAGAATAATGATGGGGTAATGTATGTAGGATTGGGGGAAATGGAGGAAGAAGGAATGATGGCAAGACCAGATGCTTAGAAATAATGGTCAGGAAAGGTCTGACCCACTACTAACAGGTATAACTACGATTAGCATTTCTATACAATGTATATTGTTTAAAAAAGTTTTTATAAAATGAGATTACACTATATGTTGTTTCATACTGTTATCCTTGAATCTTTTGAAACAATTGTCACACATTGTTTTTAAATTTCTTTATTTATTATTTCAACCCAGCCTGTGCAATCTGACTTCTATCACCACTTTAGGGGTTGACATTGTTTTTGACATGACCAATCTGAAGGAGGTTTTCTTTCCTTAGTCTGTTTGCACATTTCTCTCTTTTTATCCCCTTTGCATCTTCTTGGATGTTTCTTGTTTTAATCACAAGTCACAAACCTGTTTTTTTTTTTTTTTTGTTGTGATGAAACCCAGAGCCCTGTGTATGTTAAGCATGCACTCTGCCACTCAGCTTTACCCCCTAGTCTCACAAACTTTTTAAATTTTTTTTTCAGAAATGTTGCCGTCTGTATTTAGCTCTCTTTAAAAAAGCAAAAAAGCTAATATCACAAAAAAGTGATATCCTAAGGTCTGTAATACTGCATAGTCTTGTGGATGAAGTTGAAACTTCTTTATAAATTCCTCATTTTAAGGAATATTTATTTTTAACTCAGGAAAAAAACCCCACAAATTAATTTTCACTATATTTGTCACAAGGATTGATACCAGGAACTCTAGGCAGTCCACATGTCCATACTGGATGTCACATTTCATGTGAGTAAGCACAAAGGGATTGTATTTGTGATGTAATGTAGTTTGCATCAATGGTTAGGTGGGGTTACTCTTCACTCCTTGGTGGTTTCTTTGGCTATGAAAAAGCTTTTTAATATGATGTGATCCAGGTTATTGATACTTAAAATATTTCCTGTGAGACCAGGGTTTTATTCATAAAGTCTTTGCCTGCATCTATGCATAGACTCTTTTATTAACACCTGCTTTCTTCTTTCCCTTGCTTTCTCTTTTTCTCTTTCCTTGTACTGGGAGTTGACCATGGGTCTTGTGCATGGTAGGCAAGGACTACACTGCTACTGAGCTTTGAGACCAATAATTTTGTTTGTTTGTTTTTTATTTTGAGACAGTCTCACTAAGTGACCCAGGCTGGCTTTGAACCTGCATTCCTTTTGCCTCAGCCTCTTGAGTAGCTGGGATTACAGGCATATGCTAGTATGCCCTCAAACAATAGCTTGTTTAAGTGAATGTTATAACTGGTTGCACTGAGCTTACTGAAATTATATATGCAAGGAAATCTGAAAAATTAATTGTTAGCTTTTTAGCAAACTAGAGGGAAGTTAAAGTGTATGAGCTGTTAAAGATACTAGAGGTCTCTTCCTTACTTCCCACTCTTATTTTTTTATTCACTAGATTTCTTAGCTTGGCTTTTTTAAAAGAACACTTTCTACGTACAGTTTTCTGGATCATCAATTTTAGTGTGAAGTACTTAGACTAGGTGATCTCTTTATATTTCATTAGTAAAATAGTAAACAGTTTCTTCAGTGTCCAATTTTAGTATTGCTTCATATTTAAAGTCAATGTGTGTTGTTTTGCCCCACAGATTCTTCCAGTACTTACTAAAATGTAAACATAGGTCAGTATGTATTTTATTTAGATTTGTTTTTATGGCTTAATGAAATAGTGAACTTTTTGAAGAGTAGCACTTCTTTTCTAATTTAATTACAATGACTTTATGATCATTAATTACTATGTGGCAGTCATGCATTAAAAATAATTGTAGCTGGGCATGGTGGCTCATGCCTGTAATCCTAGCACTTGGTAGGCAGAGGCAGGAGGATTGCTGAGTTTGAGGCTAGCCCTGGGGTACATAGTGAGTTCAGGGCCAGCCTGAACTACAAAGTGAAGCCCTGTCTCAGAAAACTAAAAAAAAAAAAAAAAAAAATTTATAATAGCTAAGATCTATGAACACTAATATTGGGGCAGGTATTATTTTGAATATTTTACACATATCCATTCCTCTAATTATTTTATTGATAGAGAAAAACACTCAAACTTATGTGTGTTTGCTCATGGTTATACTGTTGCTGAGTAAAGGTGGGATATGAAATGAGGCAGGCATACTTCAAAAACTTATGAATCGGTAGGGGTTGTAGGGTGGGCAAGGGGATGGGAAAAAATGAGAAGATGTGTCATATACTGGTACAAATTTTCAATGTAAATTGTGATCATGATGTATATAAAATGTACCAATAAAATCAATTAATTAATAAAAAAACTTATGAATCACTGTGGTACACTTGTTGGATGGAGTGTTTCATTTTTAATACATGATGTACAAGACTGCTCTCTGTACTTTGGATGAAGACTTAATTTGGGGAAGATGTTTTTTTTTATTTTGAGTCAGGGTCTTGCTTTGTAGTTCATTCTAGCTGGTCCTGAGCTCACTAGCCCAGGCAAGCCTTGAACTCAGCAATCCTCCTTCCTCTGCCTCTTGAATGCTAGGATCACAGGTGTGAGCCACCATGCCTGGCACTGGTATGTGGAACAGATTGCTGGTGGGTGTGAATTATCACATCTGGTATTGTTCTATGTGGTTACCAGGAATCAAACCAGGGACTTTGCGTTTGCTAGGCAGGCACCGGAACCATTGAGCTAAATCTCCAGCTCCCTGGGGAAGAATTTTTAACAACCAAGAACAGGTAATAGACTAAATATTATGTGTGGTTTTCACAGTTAACAACAAATGATCAAATTGCATACTTATCCTTTGAAAGATTTTGAAAAATCCTCCAGGTTTTGAAAGAAAATTTGTAACATTCATAATATGTATAGGTAGATTTTGGTTCATTTAATGTGTCTGAATTAATATTTGTTTC
Source organism: Thryonomys swinderianus (assembly GCA_004025085.1). Lineage (NCBI taxonomy): Eukaryota > Metazoa > Chordata > Mammalia > Rodentia > Thryonomyidae > Thryonomys > Thryonomys swinderianus. The sequence continues at coordinate 19,095 of PVIC010014348.1, read as the reverse complement.
TTATTGATTTTTAGTTGAGTGGTGATTTTATGCAATGGCTTCAAGCCACAGTTCTTCACCAGTGCCTCAAGGAAGCAGCAGTGATGTTTTCTTTAAAAAGGAGGTAGATTCAACAAAACACATTCGATCTGTGCAGTCACTGCCAGATGTATGTCCTAAGGAACCCACAGGTAATGCTTTGGTTTTTGGCTTTTGGTTTTTAACATTCTTACTGTTAATTTGTGTTATCTTTTGTCAAATTTCATAAACTAATCTTAAAGTAGTAAATTTTACAATGTTAAAAATAGATAATTTTGAAATAAGTTAATTGTGAAATTAAATATAGCTTTTTTCAAACATTTCTATAAGTTACTTATGTAAGCTGGAAAAATATGAAAATGAAGATACAGATTGGAGGATTTTTCAATTAAAACATATTGTCAGTCCTTGTTTGTGGATTCTAGTCACTGCAGATTCTTTTGCTTGTAATTTCAAAATCAGTACTCAGGTTCTTTTGTGCTCATTAGTAGACACATGCAAACAGCAAGATTTTTGAGTTGTTTGATCACATATTCTCACCTGTGATTGTATAAGACAATTCTCTGCCTTCTTAAGTTCTTTTTTTTTTTTTTTTTTTTTAGTTTTTGGATTTTTGTTTTTTAGTTTTTTTTGAGACAGAACTCACTATGTACCCAGGCTAGCCTCGAACTCACAGCAATCCTGCTTCTGCCTCCCGAATGCTGGGATTACAGGCATGAGCCACCATGCTTGGCACTATGCTATGTTGTCCTGGAGATCGAACTTGAGACCTTGTGTTTGCAAGGTAGACACTGGAACCATTGAGCTAAATCCCCGGACTTTGTTTTAGCTCCTGTACTGTGAAAGTGTTCCTTTTGTGATCTCTTTAGTGCCAGGTATTTTACGTTTTTGTGTTTTTTGTGGGTAATTTTGCTGTTGAAAAGCATCGTGCTGAAGTGCTGTACTATGTTTCTAAATGTAAGAAAGGTGTGATGTGCCTCATGGAGAAAATATATATGTGGAATAAACATTGTTCAGGCAGGGATTACAGTGCTGTTAGCCATGAGTTGAATGTTAATAAATCAGTGGTATACAACAAATAAGATGTTTTTAAACACAAAATAAATCATCTGTTGCTTATTGAAAATATAATCTGAAGCCCACAATAACATTACCATTTATTTCATTTAGGAGAAATAGTTTATATTGTATTTCCTGATTAGTTGTTCAGTGATATTATAGAACAAAACTGCTACAAATAATGAGAATTGAGAGTATATTTTTAAAAGCAATTTTAAAAGAAGGCCCACATTTAAAACAAATATGGTGTATTTTTATCTTTGAAAAGAATGAAAATTTTACATTAAATAAAGGAGTAAATAAAAAGATTTTCTTTATATCTAACTACTGCCCTCAGATCTTGCAAATCTTATATCATGTACAGATTTTTCATTCCTTTAACAGTTGATGCTGGAAGATGACAAGTATTTAATCAGATTATTAATAATTTAACATGAAAGTTTGATTTGTTTGTGTACAACAGAACCTAAATATTTGTATTTTTCTAGAGTGTTACTTATAAGCATAGTATCAACTTTATAGAATTCTCTTCTTTACTTTTTGCAGGTGATTCAACTAGTTTATGTGTTGCCCCATCTCTAGTTACAGATCAACATAGATGGACTGTATATCATTCCAAAGTAAATCTCCCAGCAGCATTAAATGATCCTAGATTAGCAAAAAGAGAATCTGACTTCTTCACAAAAACATGGGGATTGGATTTTGTAGACACAGAAGTCACACCTTCAATCTACCTCCCACAGATCAGCAAGGAACATTTTACAGCATATCAACAGGAAGTCTCTCAGGTAATACTGAATTTTGAAATTTGTTAGTTTGATTGGGTGTAGACTTCTGAGCAGTTGTTTTTGACCAACCTGTGGTACTGTTTTATTCAAACATATTCTAATATTCTGGGTTGTGTTCTTTCCTTAGATATATTTTAGCATATTTCTCTTTCTATAGTGATTTTTCAGAATTATGCATTCCTATTAGTACTAAGGTTCAATAAGAAATATACCCTACCTACTAAAAATAAAAATGGTTCTGTTAGTCCTATAAACCCCAGATAACTTGTGAGATTTTAGAAATTATCAGGGTAGAATTGTTTCTATTTTTCTCATTTACCAAGATAATCTGACATTCTATCTCTAGCTCACAGCCTTAATATATCCAGATGTAATTGTAACTCAGTGTGTTGCTTTAAACTTAGTCTGAAAGCAAGAACTAGTATAGTTCTCAGTATGAGTTGGCTTATTCATTCATATTTAGATTTTTGGGAAGTAGCTATTATCAATATAACTTGGAGATGTTTCTTTTTTAAAGAAGTTGAAATGGTACAGAGATATAAAATATATATATTTATGTATATACACACATATATATGTATAAATATGTATAAATTATGGTTGGGATGTAGTATATTTTAAACAGTTCTTCTTTTGTTGTTTTGATTTTATTTTTGCCATAGAGTATTGCTGTGTTGCCCAGGCTGATCGTGAACTCCTGGGCTCAAGAGTACTCCTTCCTCAGCCTCCCAAATAGCTAGGACTGAAGATGCAGTCCATTGTACCTGGGTCAATACTTATGTATATTTTTAAAACTTGCCTTTTATGCTTTTTCATTCATTCACAAGCCTAATTTGAATTTAGCTAATTTTACTTCACTTGATTATTTTGTTCTTTTTTGATTTAGAGATAAGCTGAAAATGGTTCTACTATTGGCATTAACTCTGTTCAGTATCTGATTCAGTTTTAGTACTAGCAAATTTTTTTTTTTTTTTTTTTTTTGCTTTTTGAGACAGGGTCTCGTTTTGTAGTTCAGGCTGGCCCTGAGCTCACTATGGTGCCCAGGCAAGCCGCCGTGAACTCAGCAATCCTCCTGTCTCTGCCTCCCAAGTGCTGGGATTACAGGCATGAGCCACCACGTCCGGCATTGTGGTATGCAGTGTTGATTGCTGGTGGGTGTGTCTCCACGCCCAGCATTCTATGTGGTTACTGGGGATCGAACTCAGGACCTTGCGCTTTTGAGGCAGGTGCTGGAACCACTGAGCTAACCCTCCGGCCCGCAAATATTTTTATACTGAACCCACAAATTACAAACTAAAACTACTTAGCACCACATATCTATTAGAATGACAAAAAACTTGTATTTATACATCTTAGGGTGGTATCTGGTTCAGTAAGCATACTTAATTGTTTATATTTCAGTTCAGGTGGCTAGTGATTTTATATTAAGGTTATAGAACAAATTTGGCATATTTTTATATTTAATGAAATATTTAGATGCTTTGAATACTCATATTTCTATATAACACTGATCATGTTACCTATTTAATTGTGTTTTTTTAATTAGAGAGAGAAGATTCATGAGAGATGCAAGAGTATTTGTCCTCCTAAAGATATCTTTGACAGGACTCTTTTACATACTCATGGTATGAATATGTATTATTTGTAGACAATAAAGCATAATATACATACTAATGAGCCATTTTAATGTTTAAACTTTGTATTCTGTTATGTATAATTTTTATTTCTAATAATTTTATAGTTTATATATATGTATATATATATATATATTTTTTTTTTTTTTGAGACAGGATCTCGCTTTGTAGTTCAGGCTGACCCTGAGCTCATTATGTAGCCCAGGCAAGCCTGGAACTCAGCAATCCTCCTGTCTCTGCCTCCCTAGTGCTGGGATTACAGGCATGAGCCACCACACCTGGCACTGTGGTATGTGATATTGATGGCTGGTGGGTATGACTCACCACGCCCAGCATGGTATGTGGTTACCGCAGATCAGACTCAGGACCTTGCGCTTGTGAGGCAGGTGCCAGAACCACTGAGCTAAATCTCTGGTCCCTACTACTGTATTTTTAAAGCTTTTAAGAGGAAAACTGTACAGACCCTTCAACTTGACAAATGCTTAATATTTGGTGTTTGGTACTTTGAGATTAAGATAAAGAAGTAGTAGTTTTGGTTCTTGAGCTGATGTCCCCTTAATAGGGTTAAAGAAATAAACTAATAGTTACATCACTGTGTATTAAACTATCAGTTCAGTGTGGTAAGGATATACACAGCATTCCTAACTAACTTCTAGAAATCTTCCCAGGGTTGAAGAAGCACCATGTTACAGACTAGCAAGAAAATTTATGCAGGAGAAAAGATATTCCAGAAAAAGGGAACAGTTTATAAAAAGCCACTGAATCAAGCAAGAATGCTAGAACTACTTAGGAGTTCAAAGAATTGAGTCTGGTATATTAGCCCTGCAGAGAGTAAGATGAAGCCGACTCTAAATGTAGGGATCTGATCCTTAAAGAGCCTTGTGTACCATGCTCAGGAATTTTACCTTTTCCAAAGGCACTATAGTGTTACTGAACCTCCTCTTTACTTTCTCCTTCTCCTCCTCTCTTTCTACCGCCTCTTCTTCTTCCTCCTCCTTCCCTTCTTCCCTTCCTCCCTGCTTACCTTTGGGTTATTTATTTTATTTTATTGGGTTATTTATTTATTTATTTATTTATTTTTTGAGACAGCGTCTTGTTGGTAGTTCAGGCTGGCTCTGAGCTCACTATGTAGCCCAGGCAAGCCTCGAACTCAGTAATCCTCTTGTCTCTGCCTCCCGAGTGCTGGGATTACAGGCATGAGCCACCACGCCCGGCAATTGGGTTATTTATTTACTTATTTTGCAGTACTGGGTATTGAAGCCAGAGTATTTGTACTGAACTATATCCTCAGCCTTCCCTTTGTCGTTTTTTTTTTTTTTTAAGTGAAAGATCTCCCGAACTGGGCTTAAACTTGTGATCCTTTTGCCTCAGCCTCCTAGAGTGCTAGGATTACAGTTACACATTGCAAAACCTAGTTTAGTCACAGGTTTTGATGACCATTTTGATAATAGAGTAAGATGATTCACAGATGACTCCCAGATTTCTTGCTTGGGTATGAGAGGTGTGATTCAGTCAGTGAGGCAGAATAGAAGACCAAAATTTGGAGGAGATGGAGACTAGTTTAATTCCAGGTTTATAGTCAGGTTAGCAACTTAGAGCTCAGGAAAGAGAAATACAGACTGATATGTATAGGTATGGTAAACATTATCATAGATAATATGGTAGACAGGCATGGTAGTTGAATCCAAGGACATGAATGAGATTGCCCAGTGGGGATGTGAATAGTTAGAAGAAAAGGACAGATGATAGAACACTATGATTACATTTAAGGGATAAAAAGAGAATTCTACCTTTGAAGTAAAAAGTAGTGAGATTTTCGGAGAAGAATGATTAGTCTGTAGTGTCAGAATATTTTGGGATGCATCACTTTGCACACTGAAGTCTCCCAGGATTTGGCAGTTAAGAGATCTTAGGGAAAGCACTTAGAATGGAATAGTGTCTATACAAACCTCAGTGCTGCACTGAGTACAAGATAAACAAATTAGATAAAGAGTAGGGATATGACTTGAAGATTTGAAAGTGTGTTGGCTAGAGAGTACACATGAAAGAATGTTCTTGTGGCCAGGACTAGATGAAGCAAGAGAAGTACATAATTTACATAACCCTGAGCATGAGTGATTTGTTACATTTTGCACCTGAGATGGTTCCCTTATGTCAGGCTAGTTTTGGACTTGCCTGTGCTTTATCTTTCCCTTTTTCTTCTTCTTACTCTTTTTATTCTTTAAGTGGGAGAGAACTGAGTTTATATATGCAGAGATAAAATAATTAGTAAAAGGAAAGAGATTGAAAGATACAGAGAGGGGTAGAGAAATTGATGAAACAGGTTCATAGAAGAGTTGGAGGGAATGGAGTCCAAGTATGGAAAGGTTAATTTTGTAAAGGATCAGAGTATCTAAAATAAGCCTGGATCGGCTGTATTGAAAGTAAGGAGATTCATTTGTAGATAAATGTATAGGTGATATAAACTAATATGTCTGAAAAGAAAATTGATGTGGAATATAAAAGTAGCCTTTGATCATAAATTCTGGTTGGGTTGGAGTATATTTTAAACAATAAAAACAATACTTCTGTTTTAGAATTTAATTCATTTTTAACTAAATTCTTAACATATAATACTTAATTTCACCAAAATTTAATAAGGCCATCAAACTTTCTATATTATTATTATTATTATTTTTAAAAAGAGTTGAAGCTGAGTATGGTGGCACACTTCTGTAATCCAAGTTCAAGTCCAGCCTGAGCAATTTAATAACTTATTAAGACTCTATCTCAAAATAAAAATAAAAAGGTGGAGGAGATATAGCTCAATGAGAAGACCCTGAGTTCAGTTATAAAAATAAATTAAACAACAAAGGTTTGAAATGTATTTGTTGTTTTATTGCTGTCCATACTTGAATAAAATTATTTGAAACATGTTTTATTTAATCCTTTACTTACTACTGTATATATAGTGAGTGGATTAGTGGATACTTGATGAAGGAAAAACTTAAATATTTGTTGTTACCTACCTAGTACTGTACTGAATCTGTCAAAATGTATTTTATGAAGATATGTAATTAAAACAAGTTTAAAAATCATGTTTTGCCTTTTGTAGATAAATCCAGGACAGATCTGGAGCAAGTACCTAAGGTAACAAAGTTTAAAAATGAAAATACTGTTTTTTTTTTTTTTAGTCTTTATTGGTACAGTTTATATACACATCATGATTACACTCAACATTGAGAATTTGTACTGGCATATGACATGACTTAATTCTCATTTTTTTCCCCATTCCCCTACCCACTCTACAACCCTCCACCTCTACATAATAAGCTTTGTTTCCCTTTCTTTTTTTACTATCACATTTTTTCTTTGCCCTTTTTATTTAGAAAATATTCTTCTTTAATATTTATCCTTCAGTTTTGTATTGTGAAAAGTTTTCATTTGACTCTCAGATGCTTATGTCCCTTATACATTGTATATGAGCTACACATAACCTCCTATATATAGTAAACCATCCAATATAATGTAAATGCTATGGAAATAGTTGCTGTATTGTTTAGATAATGACAAAAAAGAATGTGCATGTTCAATACAGATGTAATTTTTTTCAAATGTTTTTGATACTCAGTTGATTATGAGAGTCAACTATATACATATTTTGTTACATTCTTTGGACTGAATATCCTTGAAATTACAACCTGAGTAGTAACTTATCTTCATTTTTGGTCTCAGTGCTTACTATAAGAGACAATTAATAGGTATTTATTAAATTAGTCAATACGTTTCATTATACTAAAGATACTAAAGCAGGAATTAGGAAATTTATTTCTGTTCTTGTTTAGATCTTCCCTATCATAATCATACTAGTTTTATGGTGAAATGAATCAGTAAATAAAATATAGCATAGACATTAATAAATTGGTTAATTAGACCATGTTTTAGGTCCCATATTTGATAGTAGCTATACAGTGATTAAGATACTATAAATCCAATCATGTAGAAACAGATGCTCTCTAGAGACAGATCTACATATTAAATCATTTAGTGGGGTAAGGGTGATTAACTTCTGTGACATACGTAGGGAAATATTTATCCTTTTTATTGGGTCATGTTCTCCAGATAGGCAAGAAGGGGCATTCTAAGACAAAAGATGTATAAAGAACTTTAATTGTAAGGAGATATGGAAGATAACTGAGTACTGATAGAATGTAATGTATAAGTAGTAAGGGGAAGTGATAAGATATCCAAAAAGATAAGTGGGATAAAAAACATGATGCATGTTGATGCCATTCTAAATTGTTTGGTCTGTGGATCCTGCAAATCCAAAGGGAGCTTTAAATAGGAAAGTTAATACAATTATACTTGATGTTTAAGAAGGGTACCTCTGACAGCAAAATGAGATAGATAGGGAGGGAAGATATTAAGTAGCTATTTACTGTAAGCCAGAGATAATGAAGAGTTGAATGGATGAACACTGAAGAGCCAGAGAAGACAAAAATTCAAAGAATATTTAGGAAATCTGATGTGTAGGTCTTATTGACTAGCTGGATGTGATATGTAGGGAAAAAGGAACATTCTGTTTAAAAGTTGAATTTTTATTTTTTCATTTTAAATTTTGGTATGTGTTTAAAAATAATTTTGAAAGGTTTTTGAGCAGAACAAAGTAGAAATGTAAGTTAGAAAATTGAAATTTAACATTTAAAAAAACTATCAGTGAGAAATAATAAGAAAATTTTAGGTTAAGTATGATATTTCTTTGTTATGTGCCTGATGAGACTTCATTAGTAAGTTGAACCATGCAGTAATAGACTGGCCATCTCTATTGGTAAAGGCAAAACATTTTTTCTGGTTTTTTTTTTAGTGAGGGTTTTAAGCTTGTTGAACATTGTACAATTTCATGATCTATATTTTTGTGTGAATAACTTTGCTATAATCACTTGCTTTGTTCCTCATACTTAAGATCCAAGTTAATTTTTGTTTAATAGTCTTGTATTGTTAAAGGGATAATAGATATAAAGAAAATGTTTAGTCTAATTGAAGAAAATGTGTTCTTTTTAATAGATTTTTATGAAACCAGATTTTGCCTTGGATGATTCTTTAACTTTTAATTCAGTTTTACCATGGTCTCATTTTAATACTGCTGGTGGAAAAGGTAATCGTGATGCAGCTTCATCAAAGTTGCTTCAAGAAAAGGTAATTTCTCTTTGACTTTTTTTTAATATGGAAAACTTTATCCTGGTTAAGTGGTACCATTTGTATAAGTTTAGATTTAGTTATTTAGTGAACTATGTTCAGTTATTTAGTAAGCTACCTTTCTTTTAATCTTCCTTTTTCTTTTACCTTTCTCCCTTCCAGTCTCCCTCCCTCACTCTCTGTCAGGCTTTTCCCCCTTTTTCTCCTCTTTCTCTCTGTCAGGCTGTCTTTTTCCCTTTTTTTTCTGCTCTTTCTCTCCTTCCTTGTTCTGGGAATGAAACCTAGTATCATTAATTATATATAGGCAAGTGTTCTACCACTGAGCTACATTACATCCCTAGCCTAAGTTAATTTTTGTTATTATTGATAATTATAAACCTTCTCATTTGTAGTTCAGGCTGGCCCTTAACTCTCTATGCAACCCAGGCAAGCCTCAAGTTCAGCAATCCTCTTGCCTCTGTCTCCAGAGTGCAGGGATTACAGGTGTGAGCCATCATGCCTGACACTTTCTAATTTTAATAGATAAACTAATAGCATTTTGGTTCAGTTGGACAAAAGTTTTGTGCTTGTGCACAAGGAAAAATTTCAGTGTCTTTTACCTGAAATAGTAGTTGATGAAATTTTAATTGAAAGGATATATTAGCAGGATGAATTGCTTTGCATTTTCAAAGCAATTCTGTTATGTATCAGCTAATTTTATAAGAAAGATTTAAAGTATAGAAAACCAACTTTTCCTAAAATACCATTTTTTCATTTTTACAGTAAAGATTATTTTGAGTCAGAAAATTCAACACTTACACATTTTTAGCTTTCCCACATCTAGTTTTTTGCATGTTTTTTTTGCAGCAGTTTTTTAAACTTTACAATGTTCTCTATTTCAGAAGTCAACATAATTTAGAACTTTAAACTTATCAGTAATTTTCTAAAACTTTTTTTTTTTGAGACAGAGTCTCGCTTTGTAGTTCAGGCTGGCTCTGAGCTCACTATGTAGTCCAGGCAAGCCTCAAACTCAGCAATCCTCCTGTCTCTGCCTCCCGAGTGCTGGGATTACAGGCGTGAGCCACCACGCCCAGCTAAAACTTTAATAATAAGAAAAACTTTTGTTATCTGTTCTTTTCCCACTTGGTTTTAGAGCCTTTCTAAAACTGACCGTGGATCTTAAACTGAGAGGAAAGCACTTTGTTGCACTCTAGTGTCATGAGCTGGCAGTATGAAACCTTGTCGAGTAATTGGGCCTAGTCCTCCTCAGTAAGTGAAGAAGAAAAGTCTGGCATGGGAGGAGAGATGTGGGGAAAGGGTTATGAGTGTTCTTTTTCTCATGGCTGAAAATGAAAATGAGGTCACTTTTTTCTGTGTCAAAAAGTTCAAGTTGGGCCAGAGATTTAGCTCAGTGGTTCCAGCGCCTGCCTCGCAAGCACAAGGCCCTGAGTTCAATCCCAGTAAACACATACAATGCTGGGCGTGGTGACTCATGCCCACCAGCCATCAGTACCACACACCACAGTGCCAGGCGTGGTGGCTCAAGCCTGTAATTCCAGCACTCGGGAGACAGAGGCAGGAGGATTGCCGAGTTCCAGGCTTGCCTGAGCTACATAGTGAGCTCAGGGACAGCTTGAACTACAAAGTGAAACCCTGCCTATAAACAAACAAACAAACAAACAGTAAGTAAGTAAGTTCAAGTATAAAAAAGTATTCCTTGAGTAAAAATCATTAATAAATTTGATAAAAATTAAGGGTTTACAGGCACAGGCTTGTGCCTAGACTGTATTTGACATTCTGAGTTTGTTCCCTGGTAGGATAATACATTAAAGAAAGAAAAACAAAAGCCACTAAATATCAATCTATGCAAGTAGTTTTAAAAATTCTTCAAAAGGGCCGGAGATTTAGCTCAGTGGTTCTGGTGCCTGCCTTGCAAGCGCCAGGTCCTGAGTTCAATGCCTGCTAATCACATACAATGTTGGGTATGGTGATTCACGCCCACCAGCAATCAATACCACATACCACAGTGCTGGGTTTGGTGGCTCACGCCTGTCATCCCAGCACTCGGGAGGCAGAGACAGGATTGCTGAGTTCAAGGTTTGCCTGGGCTACGTCGTGAGCTCAGGGCCCGCCTGAACTACAAAGTGAGACCCTGTCTCAAAAAAACAAACAAAATTCTTCAAAAGTTGTTTCTTTTATTGCATTTTAATAGGAAATAAATTAAAAAAAGATGCCATTGAAATTCAAATACTTATTTCAACCTAAATGTCTAGTTACTAATGTAATAAAAAAGTTTTCTATATTTATGTCACAAAATTAGGTTTACTATATCTACATTCTGAGGCTTTTTCATTCTGTTTTGTTGTTAGAGTAGGAGGAAGACAGTATTCTAAAATAGCACTTTTAAGATCCTGTTATGATGGACAACTGCTAAAGAATGCTACAATTAGAATTACATTTGTGTCCTATTTTGTGCTGCCCAAACTGCTAGTCTCTGAAGATTTAGCTCATCTACAGAGTGCTTGCCAATGGAGAAAAGTGGAAAGATACTAGCAGTTAGAAAGGAGAAAATATGAATTATTTTATAAATTCATATTTAACATTTAGGATACAGATTTAATATATAAGAATTAATATAATATTAAAATACATATGAGCTAATTGTTTGCAGTAATGGCACATCATTCAGAACTTCCAAAGATAACGAACAGCCAGCTGTGGCATTCCTGCCATAGGTTCGCCACCATTGGTTTAAGTCATCCCCTTTTTTAATTAAGCAGATAGTACATTGAAAATAAAAATTTTAATCATTGATAAAATAATAATTATTATTGTGATTTTTTTTTTTTTTTTTGAGACAGGGTCTCACTTTGTAGTTCAGGCTGGCCATGAGCTCACTATGTAGTTCAGGCAAGCCTCAAACTCAGCAGTCCTCCTGCCTCTTCCTCCCGAGTGCTGGGATTACAGGTGTGAGCCACCACTCCCAATACCGTGGTATATAGTACTGATTGCTGGTAGGTGTGAGTCACCACGCTCAGTATTGTTGTATGTGGTTACCAGGAACTTTGGGCCTACTAGGCAGGTGCCGTAACCACTGAGCTATAAATCTCTGGCCCCAAAAGAATCATTTTTTAAAGAGTCATTTTTGAAATGTAAAATAAAAAGCCTTCAAAAAAATCAAATGAATTTCAGTGTTTTCTATAATTTATGCCTGGTTCCTTTGCATGTGCAAAAGATTTAGCTCCTTATTTCCTTTTATCCATCTTTAATTTTGCTCTTGTGTGGATTCTATAGCATTTTGAAGAAGGTTTGTATAATAGAAAGAGCTTCAGATTTTTGTCTTTTACCAACCTAGGTTTATATTTTAGTTTTGCCACTTGCTAAATACATGATTTTATTTAAGTTATTAAGGTCTTTATGTTTCTGACCTGTAAAATGTGAAGAGTAATTGTACTTGTATCCTAAGGTTATTAGAAACACTGAACATATACTTGTGCCTAGCACACAGGAAGAAGAGATTAAAAGTAGAAACTGTAATTATCTCCTAAGTCTGTTGAGTGTGATGTTATTGGGGGCCAAAGGGATCTTTCGTTCTCAGAATTTAGAACTTCTAAAATTAGGTTATAATCTGAGATAGTTGTAGGGTATTCTTACCTTTTATAAAATATTTGGTGTTTGGAGGGTAGTCATGGCAGGAGCAGAGGAAGAAGGTAAATCACCTTTTTTGTCTTACATCATTTTTCAATTTTTATTTTTTTCAAGTACATGTTTGCAGTATATAATGATTATATTCCACATGGAGAGTTAGTACATGTACATAATACAGCTTAATTTTTTCATCTCCTTCCTCTTGTCTCTCTCTTCCCTCTCTTGGTCCCTTTGCATGTGCAAAATATTTATCTCCATATTTCCTATTATCCATCTTTAATTTTGCTCTTTATGTATATTTTTATTTCTCATATAAGAGAAACTATATAATATTTAACATTGTATGCCTGATTTATTTTACTTAACAGTACAATCTCAAGGTGCATCCATTTTCCTACAAATGACTCAAGTTTACTCTTCTACTTGTCAGGGTAGTATTCCATTGTATATAAATACTACATTTCTTCATCCAGTCATTTGTTAATGGACATACAGGTCAATTCCAAGATGTAGCTGTTATGTGTTCCGCTGCTATAAATGTGGGTATGTACGTATCACCGTACTACATCTTTAACTCTTTCAGGAAGACACCAGAAGGGAAACAGCTGGGTCAAATAGGCTTTGTAGTTTTTTTTTTTTTTTGAGACAGGGTCTTGCTTTGTAGTTTAGGCTGTCCCTGAGCTCACTATGTAGCTCATGCAAGCCTCGAACTCAGCAATCCTCCTTGCCTATGCCTCCTGAGTGCTGGGATTATAGGCTTGAGACACCAAGCCTGGCATTTGTGGTTTGGGTTACTGATTGCTGGTGAGTGTGAGCCACCATGCCTGGTATTGTTGTATGTGGTTACCCGGGATTGAACCAGGGACTTGTGCTTGCTAGGCAGGCACTGGAACCACTGAGCTAAAGCTCTGACCCCACTAGTTTTATTTTTTATTTATTTATTTATTTATTTATTTTTTGCTTTTTGGAGACAGGGTCTCGCTTTGTAGTTCAGGCTGGCCCTGAGCTCACTGTGGTGCCCAGGCAAGCTGCCTGCGAACTCAGCAATCCTCTTGTCTCTGCCTCCCGAGTGCTGGGATTACAGGCATGAGCCACCACGCCCGGCATTGTGGTATGCGGTATTGATTGCTGGTGGGCGTGAGTCTCCACACCCAGCATTGTATGTGGCTTCCGGGGATCGAACTCAGGACCTTGCGCTTGCAAGGCAGGCGC
>PVIC010014347.1:0-36711 GCA_004025085.1 Thryonomys swinderianus | reverse complement strand
AGTGGTTCCGGCGCCTGCCTCGCAAGCGTAAGGACCTGAGTTCGATCCCCGGTTACCACATATAATGCTGGGCGTGGTGGCTCACGCCTGTAATCCCAGCACTCGGGAGGCAGAGACGGGAGGATTGCTGAGTTCGCGGCGGCTTGCCTGGGCACCATAGTGAGCTCAGGGCCAGCCTGAACTACAAAGCAAGAACCTGTCTCCAAAAAGCAAAAAAAAAAAAAAAAAAAAAAAAAAAAAAAAAAAAAAAAAAAAAAAAAAAAAAAAAAAAAGACACCCGAACCTGCAACGGCCAGGACCCTCAGGCACCTAAGTTTATCCCTGGAGGCTCCAGAAAAGTTGGCATCTTTGGGGCTCAAGAACCATCTGGTTTCATATTGTGGTGAGAGTTTCCACTTTATATAACTGCCTGTGCTTAAAATCTCAGAAGGACTCCATAAGCATTGTGTTTATGATATTCTAAAAATTTTGGTTTTTCTGCCATGGACTCATTCAGGAAATCTTTTTTTTTTTTTTTTTTTTTTTAAGACAGGGTCTCACTTTGTAGTTCAGGCTGGTCCTGAGCTCACTTTGTAGCCCAGGCTAGCCTCAAACACAGCAATCCTCCTGCCTTTGCTTCCCAAATGCTGGGATTACAGGTGTGTGCCATCACGCCCAGGAGGAAATCTATTTCTAAAAGGCCTCACCTTACTTTTCAACAACCCAAACATGTCTTTGCCTGGGAAATGAAGTGATCATTAGCTCTCCTATGCTATAATTACAGAAAATACATTAAAACATCAGTGGCATTTCATAAAATCAACTTCTTGGCTGAACTGGATTTGGTTAACTGCAGATTTAGAAAAAAATGATGAAAGTCACACACACGTGCTTGCTACTAAAGACAACAACAGTCCGAAGCCCCCAGTTCCATCAGCTTCATGACAGAGAACTGAGATGCAGTGAATGCACAGCCTCTGTGCCATATCCCCTTCGTCCACACAACACTTGGCAGGCAGAGCAGGCAGAGATGTCCCGGTTACAGATGTCCCAAGTCTCCGAAAGGTGACGTGCTCCACTGAAAACCACAACGCAGTAGGGAGCAGATGGCAGCCTGGGCCTCAGCCCGTGAGCCAGCCATGCTTCCTGCGAGGCCTCTCTTCAGCCCAACTCCTCGGCAGCCCTGGGGCTGCAGGACCTTGACCGTAGCACTCGGGTGCTTGGCGGCTCGTCTGCCGCAGTTCTGGCACTGGGAGGCCAGGCAGCTCTCCCACAGGAAGCCAGGCTAGCACATTTTAGTAACTGAACACATTTGTCTTATAGTTCTGCAGGTCAGAAGTCCAAAATGGATCTTGGTGCATGAGCAGTCTGTTTCTGGAGATTCGAGAGGAGAATCATTTCTGCCTTTTCCAGCTTCCAGAGATTGCTCATCCCTTTGCCTGTGGCCACTTCCATCTCCAAGGCCGGCAAGGACCAGTCAAGTCTCACATGGCGTTCCTCCACCTCCTCTTCCTCACTTAATGGATTCTAATGTCAGCCAGTCAGCAACCTATTCTATTTACTACCTTAACTGTGCCCACCTCCACGCAATACATGAACAGGCTCCCAGGACTGGATATAGATTTCACTGAGGGAAGCACATTATTTTGCCTAGCACAATGTAGGAAGATGTGAGAGATGTACCAGATGGGTGAGCCCCTTCCTAGAAATTTAACCCTACAGTGAGCTCCTAGTCTGTCCCTTCTTATATTAGCTTTCCTGCCAGCACAGGGAGCACTAGCAAACTTTTCTGGGGCATACCTGGCAGGAAGGTGGGTGACAAGAATTCTTCCAGTGAGGAAAGAGGCTCCAATATTTCTGAAAATGTTCGTGAATCTGTGTAATGATGAAAGCTTTCTGGTGGGGTGTGAGGAATTACCGACCTCTTGTCTTGTCATCAAAGGTGAATGGAACTCTGCGTTCCCAAACTGGAGATGTAGTTCAGTGTTGCGGTGCTTGCTAGTATGCTTGAGGCCCTGGATTTGATCCTCAGCACAAAAACTAAAGTTTTAAGAAGTCCAAGCTTCCTACTACTCACATTAGAAGTTAACTTTGGGAATCACCTGACCCTCTGAAATCATTTCCTTATCTGTCAAATGGGGATCCCTACAGGCTTGATACAAGAAACATACCCTTTAGAAAAGTCTCGACACATGGCTTAAAACTGTATGACTTCATTTCTGTCAGTCACTGAATGGGAAAAGCTGCAGCAAGCCACAGGTTCATTCTCCTTCCCAATAGCACCATCTTCTACCAAACAAATATGTCAATTTGTCCAGTGAACAGCTGCAGGCAAAACCCAACATACCTTGTAACTACTAAGTAATGTGGTAAATCTTTTTTTTTTTAGACAGGATCTCACTTTGTAGTTCAGGCTGGCCCTGAGCTCACTATGGAGCCCAGGCAAGCCTCGAACTTAACAGTCCTCCTGCCTCTGCTTCCCAAAGTGCTGGGATTACAGGATTGGTCCACCAAACCTGGCATTTGTGGTATGTGGTACTGATTGCTGGTGGGCGTGAGCCAGTACACCCATTATTGTTATACGTGGTTACTGGGTTTGAACCAGGGACCTTGCGCTGGCTAGGCAGGCGCTGGAACCACTGAGCTAAATCTCCAGCCCAATACAATAAATCTTACAGGTCCACCAGAGGCAGCTTTCCCTTCAAAGTGGCTATCTTGGAAGACTAGCTATTCTGAGTTTCCATGTTTAACAACTTTCTGAAACACCTCTTATAGGGTGACCATTCATGTTTCTAAGACAGGATACCTTTTTTTGGACACAGGGTCTTGCTTTGTAGTTCAGGCTGGTCCTGAGCCCACTATGTAGCTCAAGGAAGCCTGGAACTCAGCAATCCTCCTGTCTCTGCCTCCTGAGTGCTGGGATTACAGGCAAGAGCCACCACACCTGGCAGTACAACATCTTAAAGATAGATGGCAATTATTCACAGCCCAGTCTGGTGAATATAGCAGCTGATTAACCAGGTTAATATTTCTGGTAAGGTGAGAGAGATTGTAATAAAACCCTGTTAGTTACTTTTGTGTGGCTACTAAATGGGTCTTAATAGTATTGTACATTAAGGTTAAATAAAGGAAATGTAGCCATGGTAAAGATTAAAGCTCACTTTAGTTGGTTTATGATGTGAATGAATTCAGATAGCATTGGGAGTCATTACATACTTAAATAGTATTAAATGTTTCTTTTAATGAAAATCTTAATTATGATATTCTCTGAAATCTGGTTTCATAGCATTAAAATGAGGCTTTAAGGAACAACATTAAATGATAATGAGAGCTTTATTCTTTCAGTCTAGATTCTCCTGGGCTTTGGTCAAGATAAGTAATGATCCAGTGAGTGAGCGGCGACCTTCTTGCCCTCTGAAGTCTGCTAGTAATTGGAAGCTGAGTAACGCACTGTCACAGGTTTAAACACGTTTAATAACATTCACCAACTTCTCCTTGTCCTCAGCTTGCTGGCCATGAAACACCACCTCATGCTAATGCAGATGAAGGAAGCTAGCTTTCCCAAGAAAGGCTTCCTGAGAGTCGTCATCTTCCTCCACAGGCAGACAGCTGCTGCTGTTCTCATGAGCCTTCCCTACCATCTGCTCCATCTTCCAGGGACTTTCTGGGTCACGTGTTTTCCCTCAACACCAATTGCCAGTGACAGGATTATCAGTTTCTGTTCTTTCTTTTCACTTCTGTGTTTTATACTTCAACAACCCACTGCTAAGATTCAGAGCTGTACAATCCAGCACCTGAGCAGGCTCACTGGAACTGTTAGGCCACTGGAGGAGATGCACCATGAGGTGAGGGCTGCGGGCCTGGTTAGCTTTTGCTGTTATCAGTCTCTGCATCCCAACTCTCTGAAACAGGGTTGCTTGACAGTGGATCTGAGTTCTTCCTCCTCCTTCTAAGTTTTAAACTCTGCAATGCACATGAACTGTCTGAGATTATGGGACCATTAGGGCTTCATATATTCAGCCAAATGCTATGGTTACCTTATGAGAGTTTCTTCTGTTTTATTCTTGCTGTAGTCCATGTCTATCTCAGGACACTTGGCTGGGCCTGTGATGAGTGCTTGATGTACAGGGCTGAAAGCATTTTACAGACAAGTATCTGAACTCTACTTCTTCCCGGAGCAGTTGGGCAGCTCCTGCTCCCCTGGGGTACTGAGAGCTGGCGCTGGCCTGCGTGAGCTCCCCATTGTTTCTTCAGATGGCTCCTTTCCTAGGCATGCAGATCCTCCCCACCCCCAACTGCTGGCTTATATGAACACATCTCTAGCTCCTCAGATTTACTTTGACAGAGTTGCTAAGTTGCTGTGCCTGGGCTCAAATGTAATGCTCCTGCCTCAATCCACCAGAGTGCTGGGATTACAGGTGTGCACCGCCATGTTTAGTCTAGCTTCCTATTTTTTTATGAACCTGAAAATTTAGGTTTAAGAGATGTTTACCTTGCCCGAAGGAAACAGCCTGTGGCAAAGTGGATTCATCTTTTCATCCCAGCAGGGTGGGTCAGAGGCTGACAGACTGAGTTCACAGTACACTTTCACTTCTGAGCTGTCTGGCAGTACTCCTGATTGAACCCTCTGCACCTCAGGGGCAGGTATCAGGAGTATCAGGTGCTGCACCACACGTGTGCATTCCGCGTGCTTGTTGAAGCCACCAGGCAGCCAACCCAGTGTGAGGTCCTCAGGACACAGTGGAGACACACAGGCTTTCTGCCTCTCAGGGCTGCAGACCCAGCACTTTTCCATGTCTGAGACTTCTATTTTCTTCTATTTATTCTCTAAAATTATGCAAAGTTGATAAAGGTTTAACATGAAAACTGAAAGGTGTCTTTTTTTTTTTTTTTGAGACAGGGTCTCGCTTTGTAGTTCAGACTGGCCCTGAGCTCACTATGTAGCCCAGTCAAACCTTGAACTCAGCAATCCTCCTGTCTCTGCCTCTTGAGTGCTGGGATTACAGGCGTGAGCCACCACACCCAGCACTGTGGTATGTGGTATTGATTGCTGGTGGGCGTGAGTCACCATGCCCAGCATTGTATGTGGTTACCAGGATTGAACTCAGGACCTTGTGCTTGTGAGGCAGGTGCTGGAACCACTGAGCTAAATCTGACCCAAACTGAAAGGTTTTGATTTGGATGGGCCATTAATTTGCATAAGATCACAACTATTATAAAACTGAAATACTGGAGGTAAAAATTATTTCAAAAGCAGACAAAAGCTTTTTTGAAAATGAACGTCATTCTTCTCTCAGAAAACTCTGTTACTTTAATATGGATGTTCTGCTCTCAACTGTGCCAGTTTCTCATATTTTGGTAAAAACATGAGATGCTAGCTTGTTTAAAATTCAGCAAACTGGTTAGGTGTGGTGCTATAATCCCAGTACTCCAGGAGGCCGAGGCAAGAGGACTGGAAGTCTAAGCCTGCTGGGGCAATTTAGCAGTTTAGGGACACACTATCTCAAAATATAAAAAAGGACTGGGGATGTAGCTCAGTGTGGGGCTCTGGGCTCAATCTCTTATACTGTCAAAACAAAAACAAAAACAAACTAAAAAGCCAGCAACTTGTAGCAAATTTTATTTTTTTTTAAGATAGGGTCTCACTTTGTAGTTCAGGCTGGCCCTGAACTCACGATGGAGCCCAGGCAAGCCTCGAACTCAGCAATCCTCCTGCCTCTGCCTTCTGAATTTTGGGATTACAGGTGTGAGCCACCACAGCTGGCACTGTGGTATGTGGTTACTGGAGATTGAATTTGGGACCTTGTGCTTGCAAGGCAGATGCTGAAACCACTGAGCTAAATCCTGGCCCTAAAATGAATATTTTAAAGCTGTTATATTTGCAAAGTTATACTGTGTAAACAACCTGGTATTTAAAATATTACACATAAAACAATTTTATGCACAAACCAAATTATATAACTCACAATTATGCTTTTAAACAAATAGAAGCTCACGTGTGTACTACTTTTAGTACGTATATATACATTTTCTCATTAGCTATCCAATATAGACACGTGACTAAGAATTATTCTCATTTTTTATGGGGAAACAGAGCCATTATTCAGTACATTAAGCCCTACCTATACAGTAGAACCCTGAGAGTCTGTTTTTTTTTTTTTTTTTTTTTTTTTTTGAGACAGGGTCTCACTTTGTAGTTCAGGCTGGCTCTGAGCTCACTATGTAGCCTAGGCAAGCTTCGAACTCAGCAATCCTCCTGTCTCTGCCTCCCGAGTGCTGGGATTACAGGTGTGAGCCACCATGCCCGGCACCCTGACAGTCTGGATCTGCAAAGTGGATTAATAATGCCAGTACTACACACATTTTATTTTTTGCCATTATTTTCAACTTCTCCATTTTCTTAATACAAACAATAAAAATGTTTTCCCTGAAAGTACTAAAAACGGGAAATATTATAGGCCATCAGATCCTAACCCAGTGAAATACAGCCCAAGTCAAAATCTATTTTGAAAGTTCCATGCTGTTGCCTACTCCAGACACTAGTATCATAATCACATTTACACCAATCAATGTTTTGTTCTATTTTAGAGAAAATAATTCAGGGCAGTGCTGCTGGCTCCCAGCCTCAGTACATATCATGTGTGTACCTGGGTGGAAAGACTCAGCCAGTAGCGGATACAGGGCCTAATTATCCCAGCCTGAGCCTACAGAGACTTGACAATCTCTCCTTTGCAGTCATGATTTACCCCTCTCTCTCTCTCTCTCTCTCTCTCTCTCTCTCTCTCTCCATTCTTTCTCCCTAAACCATGTACCACGGAGACTGGCAATACCAAAAGGTAGCTTTTCTGAGTTATCTTCCCTACTGTATAGTTTTTATTTTCAGAATTTTCTTCTCCTTTTTTTCTAAATCTTGAAAACATTTCTTTATCCCTAGGTGGGGAACCTGTATATTCACTGTCAGAAAAAAGTCAGTTCCACTGTTAATTTCCTAGCAGAAAACATACAGAAAAGCTGAAGAGAAAAGCAAGCAATAGTGGTGAGTAAATGTGGACACTTCACTCGAGGAGCTGCCCTGCAGATCTCCGCCACAGGAGAGACCTCCCTCTGCCACTGTCCTACAGCCTGACAAGCAAGATGCCGGCTGGCTGCACATTCAAAGGACATCAGCATGCTAAAGTCACTGTTCAGTGAGCTAGTCCTTTCAATGGTAAAATGTTTTATTGTATTTGAGGACACTTTCGATAGAGGCCTTGGCTAGGAATCCACTAGCACCAGAAATCAGCTCTCTAGCACAAATCCATTGCCTGCAATGGAATTTATTAAAACTACAAAAGCTAGCACACACACAGACTACATCAATGCTATAATCCACTGTCCTATCCTGTTAGAAACGAACCAAATATAAACGTCCAATACATAGTGCAAATCAAAGGATTCTTCACAGAAGAAAAGACTAAAAGACTGATTTTGTACATGTCACCTATTTCAAGGATAATAAAATGTATTACCCGTTTTCTTAACATGTCTTATCTAAGTCCTAATGGGTGTACACAAGGATGTGTAAGTGGGAACTGTTTGTGTCAACTTTTCATATCTTTTGCTATGCACCTCATAATGACACATGAAGGACAACGTACGTTTCTTAGTGGTCACATGAGTTCTGATCATGTGGCTAGCTGTGGATTTGAATGCTGAGAGAAGAGGGATCTGATATGCTTGTCTGTCCTGGCAACTTTGGTCCACTCACAACATAATGATTCAGTCACTGTTTACTCATTCATTATAACAATAATTTCTACCAGCTATAAACCACACTTTATTACACCTTTCTGAATCAAGAGAGAATTACCAGTGACACATCTCTATGTGTCACTGACTCTACTGGGAGAAAGTTTTTGCAGTAATATAAGAGTCTCCAAATGACTTTTGTAGAAGAAGTTGAAGTTTTCTTTGATGACACCCTTCACTCCACAGTCCCTTTTATCCAAGGCATGGTCCCTGGTACATCCTTTGGAGGTTTGCTTTCAGGGAAGCTTTCGGCAAACCTCTCTCGTGCTTTGTCCCAGTTCTTTTTGTTCTTGCTTTGGAGAAGAGGAGCATCTTCAATTGAGGATGGTTTGCATGTCCCCAAGCCTGCATGTGTTCGCCGAAGCTGAAGCTGGATCTGTCACCAAAAGTGGGACACAGAACTTATTTAAACACATGGACATCTGCTGTATCCAACACAGTACTCTAACCACAATTGTTTGATTTATTAAAGATTCATGCAAAAGAAACTTTGTCAACTGCATCAAATACATACAGGAGTACAAATACCATTATCTGTGGAAACTGACCTCGCTGTCTACACTGTTTACAGGTCAATAAGTACAGCCAACTCTGCAGAAAACAGGGCTGCTAAAGGAGCAACCATCAAACTATATCCAGATGCTACTGAATATGGTGTGCATTTCTAACCAGAAATACAGGCCATGGCACACTTGAACCTGTCACACTGGCATCTATAAACAAGGCAAAATCCTAAGAAGGGCTGGAGGTGTAGCTCAGGGCTAAGCATGACTAGGGACCTATTTCTATCCCCAGCACTACAAAATTAAATAAATAAATAAAAATGATAAGAGAATTTTATTTTCTTAACACAAAGGAAGGACCTCTCATTATTTTGTAAATGTTAAGACCTACCAGTTACTGAGTGCCTTATGTAAGTGCCAGTCTTAGGGGTTAACCTTCAGGACATCATAGAAAAACAGTTTTAATACCCAAGTGAAGTCTAGACCTGTCTAAACTCATAAACTAATCAAGCACAGATAACATACATACTCTAATCTGGGTCTGATACAATTCATGCTCTTTACAGTGTCTCTCAAATGAAAACAGGAAAACTGGTATTCCATTCAGATTGATCCATCTATTTCTATTAAGTACCAAGTAATATCATGAAAGGTCAAAGTTCTGTTACTTGGTTACCTTTTAAGGTTTTTTTTTTTTTGTGAAAGGTAACTGGAATAGCTTATGAACCACAGAACTAATGAATTAAAACCTCTGCATTCTTTTCTAGACATTATTTTCCACATTGCAAATTACATGCTGATTCTTGAACCTAACAGATTCCCCAGGTAACACAGAATCCACCTGTTAGTAAACTAACACTAATTGTTCCATTAGTGTTCAGTACTGGAATTTTCAGTGGAAAGGATGTCATTGAAAGCAACTAAAAGGGACGGGGATGTAGCTTTATGGTAGAGCGCTTGTTCAGCATGCAGAGGGCCTATTGCTACTCAGACCACAAGTAAACTAACACAATCAGAGGACAGCTCACTCAGGAATTACCACATATCATCCCCTAGCCTTCTTGCAGCAGTGCTAAAAGAAGCTTTCACAAAACATCGAATGCCAAACAACAAAAACCTACACTTGGGAATGGCACAGGCCATGAAGGAAGAACCTGGTCTGTGTGGGTTTGCTACATATTCCTAGGGTAAGGTACTGTCCCACATGCAGCAAATCTCTCAGCACGGACACATGAATGAGAGAAAGAGCAAGTCTTACCGGTGTTTTCATTCCTCCACCATCCTTTCCGAGGCCCTCGCCCTTTTTCCAACCCATCTTCTCTAGCATTTTCCGGCCTTTGTTGCTATCTGTAATTTCACTTAAAGAAAAAGCAGGATAATAAGTGATTTATAAAAGATCTTTTAGGGCCAGAGATTTAGTTCAGTGGTTCCGGCGCCTGCCTCGCAAGCGCAAGGTCCTAAGTTCAATGCTGGTAACCACATACAATGCTGGGCATGGTGACTCATGCCCACTAGCAATCACAATACCACATACTACAGTGCCGGCGTGGTGGCTCACGCCTGTAAACCCAGCCCTTGGGAGGCAAAGGCAGAAGGGCTGCTGAGTTCGAGGTTTGCCTGGGCTACACAGTGAGCGCTGGGCCAGCCTGAACTACAAAGTGAGACCCTGTCTCAGAAAAAAAAAAAGATCTTTTAGACCACATCTGTAATAAGTTCATGAATTAAGATAACTAGTATTAAGTACTTTAGGAAACTGATATTACCTAACAAACTGGAAAACACAAATTCTACTTCTATATAAACTTCTTATCAGAAAAGTGTGGACCATGCTCTAAATGATAAATAGAAGAATGTTCTTCCAGGAAATCTAAGTCACAAATTGGAAATAATTCAAATATCCATCAATGGTAAGATGGAAAATACTCATGAACCAGAATATTATACTGCAATGAAAATAAACTATTCCTAACAAAATCTTGTTAAGATAAAAAGAGACACACAAGTTCCATTTGTTTAATAAAATTTTAAAATATGTGAAATTAATCAATGGCTTTCAGGATGGCGGTTACTATCCAGGAGGGAGGAACAAAGATCAGCAAGAATACAATGAGGGTCAGCTGTTGCCATTATTATAATTTCCCATTTATTGTCTAAAAATAGTGTATTCTATAATATGTTAATCTTATGGTCTATCAATGAGCTGGACACTTAAAATTTATATATTTTTCTGTATATAAACCAATAAAAAGGTAGAATAAAACTTGCCACTATTTCCATTCTGTGCTGTGATTTTATATTCTGCTAATTAGATAGTTTAATTTTATGTTCTTTGTTTTTTTAAAATATTTTTTGTGGAACCAAGGATCAAACTCAGGACTCTGGGCTTGCCAGGCAGCCACAGTGCCACTGAGCTACATCCCTGGTAATTTTCTGGGAATGATGGAACACCAGCACTGAAGTATAAAGAGATCTCAGAGTTTCGATCTTGTTCTGTCCCTTTAAAAGCTCCCTATTACCATACACTGCTCTGTAAGTCACCTCTGAATGTAATTACAAAGACGGCTGTCTAAAGCTGTGTCACTCAATACTCACGAGTGGACGGACGCAGGAGCATCATCTCTCTGGAAGGTCCCCTCACTTCCCACTTGCTCCCTGCGCTTTCCAGCTCTATCTTTATATTTTGGATTCTTCAGCACCTTTTCTTCTTCATAATCTGTATTCTTAATAAAAACAAAAGTCACTGACAAAAAGAAAGCTAATAGATAAAAATACAATTTTTAGCCGGGCGTGGTGGCTCATGCCTGTAATCCCAGCACTCGGGAGGTAGAGACAGGAGGATTGCTGAGTTCCAGGCTTGCCTGGGCTACATAGTGAGCTCAGGGCCAGCCTGAACTACAAAGCGAGACCCTGTCTCAAAAAAAAAAAAAAAAATACAATTTTTGGACATTTGCTTTACTTAGGAAATAAGGTTTGAGAGCGCCGAATCCTAACCACTAGACCACCAGGGAAATTGGAAATAAGGTTTGATATAGCCACAACAATGAGATAGAATAAACTATGTTACAGCATAAGACAAAGTGTTATTAGGTGTTGATTTTAAAATTTTTGTATTATTTCAAGTTGTACAACATAAATCTAGAGGACAAGGAAGTAACATGGTGAAAATACATAGTATATCTTGACTTACTGTTGTGCTCTTATTTTGTCACGTGAATTACTGGATTTTTTTTTTTTTTTTTTTTTTGAGACAAGGTCTCACTTTGTAGTTCAGGCTGGCCCTAAGCTCACTATGTAGCTCAGGCAAGCCTTGAACTCACAGCCATCTTCCTGCCTCTTCCTTCCAAGTAGCTAAGAATACAGATTTGTACTGCCTATGCCTAGTTTCTTTTCATTCTTTTAACTATGTCTTTAGAAGGGCAAAAATCTTAAATTTTGAGGAAGTATATTCATTCTTATGGGTTGTACTTTGTTGTTAGGCATCTTAGAAATCTCTGCTGAACCACTTTTTTAAACATTTCTAAGTGTCTTAGGCTTTGTACTTATATCTATGATATATTTTCAGGTCATTTTTTAAATGTACAAACCACAGATCAATTGCTGCTCATTCATTTGCTTTTCTTTCTTTTGCATATAGTTATCCAAGTATTCTAGGGCCATTTGTTATGAGACAACCCAGACTTTTATGACTTACACGTCTTTAAATCTTTTTTGAAAATCAGCTGTTGGATATATTTATCACACACACACTAACCCTATTTCTAGAAGCACTTAATCCAGTTATTTATCTTTAAGCCAATACAACACTGTTGTAAACACAGCTTATTCTGAAAATCAGATTAGACATTTGTGTTCTTCTATGGCATCTTAATGCAATTTTTTTGTTTGGAGCCAGAAATATGTACTCAAATATAAGCTATTATTATCAGTTTTATACTCTAATCTCAATAGCTATTAGGTTGAAAACACCACTAGAAAAAAATCCCAAAATTCATACAAAGTAACATTTTTGGTTATATGTAATTTACTTAGTATAGCTAAAAGCATTTTTTATTCAAAATCAGATAAATGGTTTAACATGAAACAACACTTGACATCCTTACCTGCAAACCATATTTTACTCGTATTTTCTTTAATTCTTTTCTTCTTTCCAATTCTTTTCCCTCCTTACTTAATGCTGGACCAACTAAAACAAAAAAGTTTGCTGAAAAAAATCCAGTAAATCTGACGGACTTTGTAAAATATTAATATTGATGTTATTTAATCAAAAAACTAAACTATTAGTATTCTACTCAGATCAATCAGAAGTTTAGATAAACATGAGAGTAAAAGATTTTGGATTATAACAACATGGGTTCAGCTTTTTGAAAACTAAATACACTTGGAAAGTAAACCAAAATCCAAAGGTTAGGACACAATAGCACAGATATCAAAATGAACAATGAACATCTTACTTGTTCAATATATGGCTACAATAATAGAATCCTAGATACAAAAATACTAAGTAAATTTTCCAAAGGAACACAGAAACATACAAAATAAAAATAAAAATCACAGAATCCAAGACTCACATTCTGCATGATGTTGATACTCATTTTCAAATAAGCATCAGAACACAAAACAAACAACAAATGTATACATTTTGTATTCACAGGAAAAGCTGAAATAAAACTTCCTTACTACTACAAAGTGTTTAAATTTTAGGTGTTGATGGATGAATTCAAAGCAATATGGCAATACCTTGACCTACTATATGTTAGAAAAAAATACTACAATATATCAACATAAATTAACAACTGGACAGAAATCAATAACCCTTAAGGCTTTGGTCTACTGTTCTCTAAATGTTCTATGACAAGAGGAGGCTGGGTGGTTCAATGGTAAAATGCTCAACCTATGACATGAGAGGCCCTGAGCCTAATCCTTTGCATTACAAAAACAAAATAAAATAAACTAAAACAAAAGTCAAGTACATAATGTATTCGTCTAGGTCTCAAACTCCACATATATGTCATTTCTTGGCTAGCCACAGGGCTGATGGTTTTGTGTATCTTAATACCTATCACACTGAATAGACACGAAGCCCACACACCTCACACTTCCTTCAGAAAATGAGCCAGAACACGCTTAGCAGGAGGTTTCACATACCAAAAGATTCATCTTTCTTATCCAGGCGAAGGTGGGCTCTCACCTGCCCCGGCTCACAGCCATCACAGGTGTCACTGCCAGAGTGAATGTGAAAGGACAACACAGTCTCTCCAATTTTCACTTCATCACCATGTTCAAGTACATAAGGGTCACATTTAGTTTTTGGCTGAAGAAGGAAAAGTGAATAAAAGATCTGAAACAATCACACACAGTCATTTTATGTCTACTGTTAAATAGTATCTGATTATAATAAACAAATATTTGAAATGGTTCTCAGAGAGATTAGACACATATGCACACACACTTACAACAAGACAAATGACATAAAAATGCCCTAATGGGGTCTGGGGATATAGCTCAGTAATAGCATGTGGACTCAGCACACATGAGGCCATAAGTTCAACTCCTACCACACACATATACAAGAAGTTCTACTTGAGGAGACAACTGTTCAAGCTCATGAGAAACACCCATTTCTGGACTTCAAACAACATATTACCAAACCACATAATTACCCTACTAAGTAAGACAGAGCACTGAGAGGGCTAAGGCATCACCCGTTTCTTCTCTCCTCTTCTATTTATACTTCAATTTTATTTCAAGTTTTTTATTCTTTAAGATTGAGAATACAGTGTCCCCCCACCCTAATAAATTTCTTTCTATAGCTCAAGATCTTTGCTGTGGGCTGGGAATAGCCACGTGAACTGGATACTCACAGTCCCTGCTTCTTAAGGAATTTCCAGGTTGGAGCTGAGGACTTAGCTCAGTGGTACAGTGCCTGCTTCAAAAACACAAGGTCCTGAGTTCGATCCCTCATACCAAGTAATTTCTAGTTTAGTAATATTTCCATCAAGACATTAAAAAATTGTAAAAGTCAAAGGACTAGCGTGGCCTGGTGGCAGGGCTTGTAACCTAACCTAGGGGGAGGCTGACACAAAAAAGTAACAGTTTTAAGAATGGCCTAGGCCACTTCCTAAGTCTCTGACTCAAAATAAAAATGGCACATTTGGGCTTCAACTCTGCTTTGAACCAGATGCTATGTATAATGACTACTGCCTAAAGAAAAAAAAATCAATTATTTAAAAAATAATTTCAGTTAGTTTTAATAATAATGTTTAGATAATTAACATACATTTGCTCACCTGAAGAATCTGCTTCCCATTAACAACTGTGCCATTTTGACTGCCTTGATCCACAAGGACATAACTTTGTAATTCATGGTCAAAATAAATTTCTGCATGAAACTTAGAAAAAAGAAATTAAGCAATTATAAAGTATCATACTTTCTTTTTAAAACCATAAATAAATTCCCTATGATATGATGTAGGCTTTAGTTTCTGATAATTTAACTTACATTAGAACTTTTTTATCAATATAAATTTTATACGATCCTGGGAGAAAATGAAGGCTAAGGAAAAAAATCATTTATAATTACACCTTTACTGTTAATAACTTATATCCTGCCTTTTCTATTTTTTTTAATTTGCCAGCGATTAAACTCTATATACAATGTGAAATTTTTTCCCCTAAAAATAACTATCCATACCATTGAAAATTCTCAATATAAAAGACTTGAAACACTCAAGGTGAGCCTCTCAGAGAAATGTTCAGATCTTCAATATTCAGGCCTTGTCATTCCCTCCTTGTTCCATACACTTTGTGTACGTATTCCTCTTACTCTGCTCCTCAGGCCTAACGCTATGTCATGGGCTTCATCCAGTTGAATTTAATCCATTATGTGGACATAAGCCACAATTTACTCTTCTGAAAACAGACAGGTAAGTTTTTTTTTAGGGTTTTTCTATTTTTAAAAATACTGTACACGAAATGTCTTTGTATATAATGCAAGTGTTTCTCTAGGGTATATAAGAAAGAATACAACTGCTAAATAATAGCATGTATAGATCTCAAACTGAATACTCCTATACTGCTTTTCCAAAGTAGTATACCAATTACATGCCCACCAGTAGTCTATGACAATTCTTGTTGCTCTAAGTATCCATAATCAAAACTTGGTGTTGGGAGCCAGATATGGTAGCACATGCCTATAATCCTGGCACTCAGAAGGCTGAAGCAGGAGGACTGCTTTACCCCATGCATGAGGCCCAGATTAGTGTACATAATGTAGCAACATGCTGGCTCAAAAAACAAAAACAAAGCAAGCACAATTCAGTTTATTCAAATTACGATGAAGTTGTATGTTTTCAAGCACTGGACAAATATATCCACCCAGCCTTCATCACCACTGTTACAGTGAGCATAACATTAGACAGGACAATCCTTAAACTCTTTCCACATGATCGTTTTTTCTTACTCTATGATGATGCTTTCGAAAAATTTGATCTCAATTGCTATACTTGAAAAATCAAATTTTACCTTACTAACACCAACTTCAGGGATTCGGAGAGTGTGCTCCATATCTTTTTCTCTGCAAAGGTGAATAAAGTATTTTAAATAATTTCTAAAGTCTATAAAAACACAGCATTAGACAGTGACATGGTACAACATGCTTAAAATGCATATTAAAATGCAAGTCTATGGGCCGGAGAGTTAGCTCAGTGGTTCCAGCACCTGCCTCGCAAGCGCAAGGTCCTGAGTTCGATCCCCGGTAACCACATACAATGCTGGGTGTGGAGACTCACACCCACTAGCAATCAACAAGCAATCAGCACCATATACCACAGTGCCGGGCGTGGTGGCTCATGCCTGTAATCCCAGCACTTGGGAGGCGGAGGCAGAGGCAGGAGGATTGCTGAGTTCAAGGCTTGCCTGGGCTACACAGTGAGCTCAGAGCTAGCCTGAACTACAAAGTGAGAACCTGTCTCAAAAAAAAAAAAAAAATGCAAGTCTATGACAGTAGATATCTTTGCTACCCTAGATTTCCTATTCTTTCACCTACTTTTTCACATCTTTGTCTTCAGTCTTCAGACTGTTCTTTCTCTGGTAAAGATCTTGCCTTAGTCTTCTTTGCATTCACAGAACATAGATCAATGACACAAAATATATGCTCTATAAAGCCTTTCTAAAGTCAAATGAGAGTGGAACAATATTAACCATTTTTACCTTCCAATTGTAGCAGGCTTCACAGCTGTGATGATGAAAAGTGATCCTGTCTGCAACACAGGTGACCTAATAACAATGACTCTAATACACGGAGGCCAAATCTTTTCTTCATCTGCTAAGGAAAGAAGGGACCAAACATTAACTCAGATGATATGAAACAACGAAACCTAGGAGGCATCTACCAGACAAAAATGTATCACGTATGACTGAGGGGAGAGCTCAGGGCCTCGAGTCAAGACTCACCACCAGGAGCATACACATAAAGCTCTTCTGCTCAGCATGGTGTGGTGGCACAGGCCTTAATCCAAGTACTCTGGGAGGATGAGGCAAGTGGATGAGTCCACTGAGCAACTTAGTGCAAAAGCCCTGGGTTCCATCCCCAGGAATGAAAAAAAGAAACATGTTACTTGAACCCTTAATTCTAGAGGTTGGGGATATTTCAGTGGTAGAGCCATAGCCTATATGGTGGGAAGACTTGAGTTCAACCTTCAGTACTGGGAAAAAAATTTACACCAAAACAAATTTCTAACATATTTCTGCTGTATCTTTCTTTCTTTTCTTTCTTTCTTTTTCTTTCTTTCTTTCTTTCTTTCTTTCTTTCTTTCTTTCTTTCTTTCTTTCTTTCTTTCTTTCTTTCTTTCTTTCTTTCTTTCTTTCTTTCTTTCTTCTTTCTTTCTTTCTTTCTTTCTTTCTTTCTTTCTCTTTCTTTCTTTCTTTTTCTTTCTTTTTTAGTCATTCATTCATTCATTCATTCATTCATTCATTCATGTATGCTTTTGAGACAGGGTCTTGCTTTGTAGTTCAGGCTGGCCCTGAGCTCACTATGGTGCCCAGGCAAGGCGCCGCGAACTCAGCAATCCTCCTGTCTCTGCCTCCCGAGTGCTGGGATGACAGGTGTGAGCCACCACATCCAGCATTGTGGTATGCGGTGTTGATTGTTGGTGGGCGTGTCTCCACGCCCAGCATTATATGTGGTTACTGGGGATCGAACTCAGGACCTTGCACTTGCAAGGCATGCGCCGGAACCACTGAGCTAACCCTCCGGCCCTGTATCATATTTATTGCAATGGGTAAGGCTTAACACTATTATCAAAGTGATCAACAAAAAGTTGTACAACATATTTAGGATCTACCTATAAAAAAATTTTTTTTCTCAAGGTTATTCTGCAAACATCCCAAATATTTTTATATTAGTCAGAAAAACTAAGTCCAGTTTTTTTTTTTTTTTTGAGACAGGGTCTCGCTTTGTAGTTCAGGCTGGCCCTCAGCTCACTATGTAGCCCAGGCAAGCCTGGAACTCAGCAATCCTCCTGTCTGCCTCCCGAGTGCTGGAATTACAGGCATGAGCCACCATGCCTGGCACTGTGGTATGTGGTATTGATTGCTGGTGGGCATGAGTCACCACGCCCAGCATTGTATGTGGTTACCGGGATCGAACTCAGGACCTTGTGCTTGCAAGGCAGGCGCTGGAACCACTGAGCTAAATCTCTGGCCCGAGTCCGGTTTTTAAAAATAAGAGAAATGCCAAGAGAACACAATTCATATAGTTATGATGTAAAACCCTGTGTTTAAAAGTATGTCTTTCTGGGCCGGAGATTCTGAATTGAACTCTTTAACTATTCTCTTTTAAGCAATTTGCTTATTCCTTGACAGCAAAAGTACAGCACACATAGGTAACTCATGAGAACAGCCTACAAACAGTAAAGAGTATATATCAGAATTAGATCATAGGAAGCTTGATTTTATGTTCTATTAACTAGACTATTCAATACAGTGGAATGTTTTTAAGAACCAAGCATTAGTCATCCTATTTCCTAAAATTTACCAAGTAGTAGCTCACATGACTTTCAATAATGTCATTAAAATAATTAGTTTAGGGCTGGAGGATTAGCTCAGTGGTTCCAGCGCCTGCCTTGCAGGCGCAAGGTCCTAAGTTCAATCCCCGGTAACCACATACAATGCTGGGCATGGAGACTCACGCCCACCAGCAATCAATACCACATACCATAGTGCCGGGCATGGTGGCTCACGCCTGTAATCCCAGCACTTGGGAGGCAGAGACAGGAGGATTGCTGAGTTCGAGGCTTGACTGGACTACATAGTGAGCTCAGAGCCAGCCTGAACTACAAAACGAGACCCTGTCTCAAAAAAAAAAAAAAAATTAGTTTACTTTTTGGCACCTTTCCTAACATTTTTAAGTGTTTTGCTCTTTCATAATTACCAGAGGGGGTCATTTATCTAAAGTTAAGTACTGGTCACTTACTAACCTTCATCCTCTGTCTCCCCTGCAGTCCTGTTGTCTTCGCTGGTAACATCTTCATCGTAACTACCTTCAGTCTGGGAGTCTGTAATTTCACCTTCTTCTGGCTCGCTATCACTCTCTATGGTTTTCTCATCTTTAAATGAGGCTGAGTTAGAGATGGTCTCATTAACAGGAGATTCTACGCTGTCTATTTTGACCTTCTTTCTCATATTTGCAAAATTTTCTCCCTCGTTGCAGTTTGAATAGTCAATATTAGAGGCTTTTTGGCTTTCTGAATTCAAATCCTGGAAAAAGACAGTAAGACAGGTGCATAATGGGAGAATAATTTTAAACGTTACTATAATATTATATGAAGTTTCAGTGAATAGTGACTTTATAGTGAAAAGAGCAGTAAGTGAAATTTGTACACATTCTTCCTCTGACATTCTTGCTTGCTTAATGATGTTATCATTCTCATGATGCAAATTAAAAATCTTATGCGTAGCAGCCAGGCATGGTGGCTCACGCCTGTAATCCCAGCACTCGGGAGACAGAGACAAGAGGATTGCTGAGTTCGCGGCGGCTTGTCTGGGCACCATAGTGAGCTCAGGGCCAGCCTGAACTACAAAGTGAGACCCTGTCTCAAAAAAAATCTTATGCGTAGCACTGACATCCCTTTAACCCGACATGAAATCAACTACAGAATGCTCTGGACTCCACCTACAATTTAGCCCCGTTCTTCCTCCCTCTCTGTTCTCAGTGTCTCAATATGCCCAGTCCAGGCCCTCATCATGAATGGCCTGGACTGTATGACAGCCTATACCAAATCTGTAAAAGAAATCTAACTTCAGCCAAATTTGTACATTTAAATTTTTTACTAACTGCATTACAAAGCAAAGTGATTAATGAGAGAGTTTATATCCACTTTGTAATAAGTCCTCAAGATTTAGAGGATACACATAGAGCGCTAACTATTCTTCAAATGGTGGCCATTCATGGCTAGTTGGTACCTTACTAGATGAAGCAGAGATAGAGAATGCATTTATTCTCAATTTTGTTTTCTTTAGACTTTTTCTCAGTAAGTCAATTCACATAAAATACAGTTAGTTTTATTTACAATATGAATTTCAAAACTTAGTACTTTACCAGTTGGCTCAATAACAAAAAAGATCATTCTTAATCCAAATTAGTTTTATCTTTTAAAATTTCAGCTTAGCTAATGTAAGGCTTTTATTATTAATTTATTATACAGGTAAAGCTGGCATGTCTTGTAAAAACTACACTAATATTTTAATTAATGAATAAAAACTATGTAGTTTTATTCTGTACATGTTTTGAAATATGTGTACACTGAATGGAATTATATATTTTTTTGCAGTGAAAACACTTAAATTTACTCTCCTACTGAAGAATATTATATATGGGCTGTGGGTAGAGTTCAGCAGTAGATTGCCTGCTGTGTGTGTGTGTGTGCCCTGCATTTGGGTATCTTTTTTTTTTTTTTGAGACAGGGTCTCGCTTTGTAGTTCAGGCTAGCTCTGAGATCACTATGTAGCCCAGGAAAGCCTTGAACTCAGCAATCCTCCTGTCTCTGCCTCCCGAGTGCTGGGATTACAGGCGTGAGCCACCATGCCCAGCACCGTGGTATGTGGTATTGATTGTTGGTGGGCGTGAGTCTCCACGCCCAGCATTGTTATGTGGTTACTGGGGATCGAACTCAGGACTTTGCACTTGCAAGGCAGGCGTCGGAACCACTGAGCTAACCCTCAGGGCCCCCATTTGAGTATCTTTAAAAACAAAAAATAGGGCTGGGGATTTAGCTCAGTGGCCCTGTCCCTGCCTTACAAGTGCAAGGTCCTGAGTCTGATCTCTGGTACCAGGAAAAAAAGAAAGAAAGAAAATAATGAGAATGTTTTAACTAGTTTTGCATGGCTTCATAGCTATTTTTGAGAATCTTCAAAGAATTCTCAAAATTACATCAGGATTTTTCTTAAGTTCCTACACTGGAGTTCACATATTTTGAAAAAGAATGGAAAAGATGAACAGTTAGAGACAAGTCATTAAAACACAATTCTTGGGATAGGGATTTATCTCAGTGGTTCTGGCATCTGCCAGGCAAACGCAAGGTCCTGTGTTTGATCCAGGGTACTACATATCATAATGCTGAATGTGGTGGCTCACACCTGTAAACCCAACACTTAGGAGGCAAAGTCAGGAGGATTGCTATGAATTCAAGGCTAGCCTGAGCTACATAGTGAGTTCAGGGCTAGCCTGAACTACATAAAAAAGCGAGATTATGTCTCAAAAAACTAAGAAAAAAAACCCCTAAAACACAAATCTTTGAAAGGAAATAGAAAAATTACTTTTGGTAATTTAGTCATACTCTTCTATTCCTAGCTATGGTCAGTGAACAAAAAAGAGAAGAGGGATAAAAACAAACCATATAAAGAATACAAAATAAACCAACAGTACACATTCCATATATGAACTTTAGAAATGAGTATGTTTTTCAGTAAATGTTCTTGGGCTAAGAAGAGAAAAACAGGAGATAAAATTTCCAGAGTAAAGTATCAAATACATAGTTGTCTCAATTGAAAACATGCCAATAAAATAAGCCTTCTGTCCTGCATATAAACATCAACCTTATCTGGTCAGACTACAAATAACATTTCAATTATTATATCACAAGGGTTGAAAAAAATTTCCCCTCAGTCTTTATATCTATCATTTAAAGGTCTACATGATATACTTTCAATTAAATATACCACCTTTTCCATAACTAATGTTTTACAGGCTACTTAGACAATCTTTTTTTGCTTTTGTAAATATTGCTCTATAACTATACAAAGGAATTTTTCTTCTCTCTGATTTTTAAGAAATTAATTACAGGAAGTGAGATTTTCCAATTAAAGTACTACATAAACATTTTTTTTTTTTTTTTTTGCTTTTTGGAGACAGGGTCTCGCCTTGTAGTTCAGGCTGGCCCTGAGCTCACCATGGTGCCCAGGCAAGCCGCCGCGAACTCAGCAATCCTCCTGTCTCTGCCACCCGAGTGCTGGGATCACAGGCGTGAGCCACCATGCCCAGCATTATATGTGGTAACCGGGGATCGAACTCAGGTCCTTGCGCTTGCGAGGCAGGTGCCGGAACCACTGAGCTAACCCTCCGGCCCTACATAAACATTTTAATGATTATTGACACTATTGCTAAGGTCTTTCCCAAAGGCAAAAATACCAATTTACAGCCCTATTATATACTCTATTCTTTGTTAGGAATAAGTTTTTAAAAATATGTGTCCTAAGAAAGGCCTCCTCAGCATGACTAAGGAAGTTGACTAGGTAAATAAGTCTGCATACAACTGTGTTTCCCTTTATTGTCAATGGTGTGATGACACTGACATATCACTTGAAGCCCCAATGTTGTTTCCAACTGTGTAACAGGCATTTTATCTACCCTACATCTACCTTTATCAAATTGTGAGAAATACCTCTATTTTTAGAAACTAAGAATTTGTGAAAAGTCCCCATTTGCTCCACTTGAAAGCTTGTTTGATTCTGATACCTTAATGGATGTTTGAAATACAAGTTATAGAATGATCTTGTTTCATTAAAAAATTATGACTCAATCATGTTTTAAGATTACATAGATGACAAAAATTAAGACAATACCTTTTCTTCATTTGTTGAAAAACAATCTGGATCCTTTCTCTTCTTCTTTAGCTTTTTATCTTTACTTTGTTTTGTGGTAGCAGTCTGATAAGGCTGCAAATCTATTCGAGAGTGAAACTGGTATCGACCACTTTCCACATCACAGTAGTAATAAATCCCAGTGGAAGGATCGTAATATAGCTGATTTTCCTTTTAAAGTCAAGAAAACAGTAAGTTTTATTCATGTATGACAAAATAAAATAGAAAAATAAACTTTAACAGAAATACCAAGTACATTCAAATATAGTCTGCTTTTCTCAACTACAGTATTAACAGGAGGTAATGAATTAAAGATAACAAAAACTTCTTTAAGTTTTCCAAATACCATTCAGTAGCTGCTCTAATTTTCCTGGTATGCAAATAAACCTAAATATTAAATTGAAGCACATGACATTGCCAATATTTGATGATTTTACTCTATAAGGAACAGGAATTTCATGTGGTGTAACTTAAAATGTTAAGTTTTAAAAAATGATAACAAGGCCTGAAAACTAAGGCATGCATCAGAAAAATTGTGTTTGAAAGAAATACCAGACGTACTAGGCTCAATATCTGCACAATGATGTTTTGGCAGCACAAGCCCCCAGACCTTCCTCTCACTGTTATGATCAAGTAACTGCCTTTTAACATTGACTAATTAATGTCAATGAAGAGAATTTGACAAAAAAGGGGAGCTTGTAATAACCACAATATAACATACTATATAACAAAACTGACAAAGTGTCTTCACTGATCAAGTCCACACGGTATAGTACACAAATATGACTTATGAGTAAAGCAGCCAGGCATAAATGAATTTTGGCAAATTGTGGATTAAAAGCCAAAAGATGAAATTATGTAATTACCTATGTTTAGTTGCTCACTTCTGGCCCCACATTTGGTAATCCCCTAGGGTGCCAGATCATATCTTAGACCCTTGAGGGGAGGTCAGGGATAAGTTCCATCATCACGTGTGTTACTGAGGCTTGTGCATGCTGGGCAAACACTATCCTGCTAAGCTAAGTCCTCAGCCCTCTACATCTTTTTCTCAGAGATTGATTCCCAGGGATTTCACACTAAGCTACATCCTAGCTTTATTTATGGTTTTATTTTATTTTATTGAGAGTCTCTCTAAGGTCAGGCCATCCTTTTATGTTGTCTGAGATATAAACTGGTTAAGGTGCCCAGGCTGGCCTCAAACTTGTGATCTTTCTGTCTCAACCATTGAGGCAGCTGGGATTACAGGATGTACTATCAAATTCAATGTCATACAAGCATGAATAAAATTCAAGTAAGCATTCATTTCAACAGCCATAATACCTTTTAGTAGTACCAGTATTCATCATAAATTTGTTTCAGAAGTGTGATGATTATCAAATAAATTGTTTTGGCTGGAAAAGGTAGTGAATCACCAAGCGATTAAAACTGACAGTTCTAGTTTTTGAGTTGAGCACCAAACAAAGGACAAATATGGAGACAAAATGTTCATGTTTGATGAGTTTCAAAGCAGCTGAGCACTAAGGTATGAGTGTATACAAATCATTCTAGTACTGTCTTAATAAAGAGTCCATTATATTTCCAATTTCACATTAATTCTCTAGCTGTCATTGTTAAAAGATTCATTTTTTAGTTTTCTGTTTCACTTGTGGAACCAGGGTATATGCCTGGCAAGCACTGTACCACTGACTTACATTCCCAGCCCAAGACTCATTTCTTAAAAGTTAAATGCTTAAAAACTACAGAATATAAAACACTGACTAATAACCATGCTATTAGAGAGGCTGAGGCAGGACAACTGAAAGCTGAAAGCTAGCTTCATCAACTAAGGGAGATCCTGTCTCAAAACTAGTAGCAGGACAAGGAGTACAACTTAGTAGCAGAGTTTTGTCTGGCATGTGTGGGGCCCTGTGTTCAACTCCCAGTCTCACCTACACACACACTGATCTGAAGAATTTAGAAAGTCTCCCTAGCTGGCCAAGATGGCAGATCCCTGTAGTCCCAACTACTAGGGTGGGTGCAGAACTGCTTGGGGCCAGGAGTTCAATGGCAGCCTGAGCAGATACCATTTCAAAAAGAAAAAAGTGAGCTTCCTTCTGTGGCTAGATAAATATTTGAAACAATTTTTAAAAATCTTATCCCAAACTAAGAATCAACAATCTCACTTCCTTATACATTCTACGAGTAAATATTAGCTTAGGTTTTTAAATACTTTACATGGACCACCATCTGCTTTTGTTAAATATCTATCATTTTAGTATGTTACTTTATACAATGTTAGCAGACCTCTCTGCAACACTGACAGTGGTGGTGAACCTATGGGACTTGTGCTGCAGCAGGCTATTTGTTATCACTAAAATCTCTAGAAAATTCACCACCACTGAAACTTATCTCATTAAAAATTTAGAAGTGCGGGCCAGAGATTTAGCTCAGT
Organism: Thryonomys swinderianus; assembly: GCA_004025085.1. Classification (NCBI taxonomy): domain Eukaryota; kingdom Metazoa; phylum Chordata; class Mammalia; order Rodentia; family Thryonomyidae; genus Thryonomys; species Thryonomys swinderianus. Next base: position 11,874 of record PVIC010014347.1, on the reverse strand, counting down.
GGTTCTGACATCTGCCTCATAAGCACCAAGGTCATAAGTTCAATTGCAGTATCAAAAAAAAAGGAAAGATTTATACATTGAAAATTACCAGACAGCTGCAAATTAAAAACAACAACCTAGAAGTGCAGCGCAGGAAGCTATTTTATAATTCTTTCATCAAACGGACTGAATCAAAAGAAATTTTACAATGCTGCTTCTTGTATTTATGTCATCTTAGGGTTTAATACTTGCTATCAGGCAGCTACATACACAACCAAACTATAAAAAAGGTCTGAGACACTTACAGAATCATAGTAGAAACCAGTGCTGTGATCAAAGTACAGTCCAGTACTTTCATCGTAACTAAATCCTGTCTGTGACACAGCGGCTTCTGCAGCAGCTCTCAAGCTTTCAGCTAGTGATGACCCTTCTGAGGATGCACCTTCAGTTGCCAATGCAGACGCTGGCTCCTGCAGAAGACCATCACATCAAATCAGACACAAATTTCATACCTCCACGGAAAGATAGATTCAAACTTAAATCTACACTTAAATGGATGATGACTTCAATTTCTACAAAAGAAAGAAGTAGCTTTCAATTACAATTTCAATCTTTCACAACAGTATTGACTATTTTTGTCACAGGCTTGCTCTACCCATTGAAAAACCCAAGAAGCAAGGGAGTAACTTTTTTTTTTTTTTTTTGAGACACGGTCTCACTTTGTAGTTCAAACTGGCCCTGAGCTCACTATGTAGCCCAGGCAAACCTGGAACTCAGCAATCCTCCTGCCTCTGCCTCCAGAGTGCTGGGATTACAGGTGTGAGCCACCATGCCCAGCAAAAGGGAGTAACTCTTATGAAAAAATAAATGTGTCATATCACAGGGAAGCAAGTCACAAAATATACACCATGAAATACTTTCTAAAACCAAGATAAACACTGTTCAACAATTATATGCTCAGTAAGAAAAACAAGGAAAGGAAAATGCTACTGATTAAATGATATCCTTTGAACAGAATCCTGATTCAAGCACATTTTAAACCTAATGTATAAAACATTCACAGAAATTTAAACAGTGGCAAGACATTTACTATAAAGAAAGCATTAAAAAATTTTTAGAGGGCTGGAGATTTAGCTCAGTGGTTCCGGTGCCAGACTGGCAAACACAGGGTCCCTGGTTTGATCCCTGGTGGCCACATACAACAATACGGGGCGTGGTGACTCATGCATCAGCAATCAATACCACATACCACAGTGCTGGGTGTGGTGGCTCACACCTGTAATCCCAGCACTCAGGAGGCAGAGGCAGGGGGACTGCTGAGTTTGGGGCTTGCCTGGTCTACATAGTGAGCTCAGAGACAACCTGAGCTACAAAGTGAGACCCTATCTCAAAAAAATAAAATTAAATTAAAATTAAATTTAAAAAACAAAGTATAACTAGATGTGGTGGCACATCCCTATAGTCTCAGCTGATCAAGGGGATGAGACAGGAGGATTCCTTGAGCCTGGGATTTGTGACTAGCCTGGACCACATAAAAAAAGACCTCATCTCAAGAAACAAAACTTAATACTCTTGGCATAGTTATGCATAAGATTTACACATGACAAACCAAAAATGTTTATCTTTCTACATAACTAGCACAAGTAAGGATATGTTTTTGGCATCAACAATTTCAAGCTTAGTGTTTCAGTACCTGGGAATCTGAGATGAAATCGTCCTCTTGTCCACACTTAGCATTACCTGTTATATCAGTACCAGTACACGTATCGCTTTCTATTTGTGACTGGTTGTTAGAATTAAAAAGAGATGCGCCAATATACTGATGCTGCTGAACTGAGAGTTCAGTCTCTTTATCTGGAAGACCATCATCATTGTAGTATGCCTGATGATAATAATCTGTGGCAAAACACATTGATACATTTGATTAGTATACGTAAAAGGGGCCTAATTCTAAAACACTGGCACTGACCACAGTTCAGACTGAAAATAAATGATTTTTACAACTGTACACATTTTAAAATGTTGAAACTGATAATGCAAATAAATATGCAAAAGTGTGCATCTTTGATGCTGTCTCAATACCCCAGCTACCAGGCTGAAAAAAAAAAAAAGAAATTAAACAGATTTGGAGTTTCCACAGAAAGAGTAAAAAGGCAAACACATAGATTGGTTGTCTTCTGTGAAAAACAAAAAAAACTTGGCAACTCTTAATGACGTCTAACCACAAACCTCACATTGGTACTTAACAACAGACAAAGGCCAGGGAACCAAACACTCAATTTGCAGTCAAATTTACGCTGTGATGATGACTGCTTAAAAACTTTTTTAGCAGATACGTTAGCACTTCTGCTAAACTGTATCTGACTGAATCCAGCCAAAACATAATGGGAAAGATTCTTGTTTCTGGTGATGCGTATTTACTAACCTTCACTGGCTCCCTTATTTTTCCATGCAATACAGTGTTGACAATGAAGACAGTGGTGGATTCGGCGTGCCTGCAAAACCTAAGACTATACACATCAGCAAGACAACACTGCCCTGGTCAGAGAGAGGCCATATGGGAAAAGAGGCTTACTACACACCCAAGTTTACAAAGTGAGCTGGGGAAAGCAGTGACCACTGTCATCCCAGGATTCAGGAAGTGGAAGTGGGAGGATCACTTAAGTCCACACTTTGTGACCAGGTTAGGCCAAACATAATGAGATTTCAACTCAAAAAAACTGCTCAGTGAGTTGAACACTGAAAACACGTTAGGAACATTATAGCAACTACAGGAATGATAATCTAGTTCTTTTTTTTTCCACAAGGGCAAACTGATTATTTGAAAATACCAAAGGAGAGAAGTCAATAATGATTCTCATTTATGTAGATCCTATATTTAAAATTCAAAGAAAAGCCAGGCGTGGTGGCTCACGCCTGTAATCCCAGCACTTGGGAAGCAGAGACAGGAGGATTGCTGAGATCGAGGCTTGCCTGGGCTACATAGTGAGCTCAGGGCCAGCCTGACCTACAAAGTGAGACCCTGTCTCAAAAAAAAAAAAAAAAAAAAACACACCATATTAGCATGATTTGAATATTTTCACTGTAAGGTCAATACCTGAACTTGACCAAGAAGCATGGTTTTCTGTTTGTACTTCTACATCAGACTTTTTACTATCTTCACTTCTCCCGCAGTGGAGTATTTTACTGAGTTCTTCCACCTGAAAGAAAACAAGGCTTTAGAAGAAATAATTCATAACACAATATAATAACATACACTATTCTCTTGATATTACAGCAAAAATTATTTTTCTTGGTGGAAGTTCTAGAAATATGTGCTGGGTGTAGTTGTGAGTGCTTGTAATCCCAGCTACTTATGGAGGATAAGGTAGGAGGATCTCAAATTCAAAATGACCTGGGCAATATAACAAGACTGTGTCTCAAAAGTAATAATAATAGGGCCGGAGGGTTAGCTCAGTGGTTCCGGCACCTGCCTCGCAAGCGCAAGGTCCTGAGTTCGATCCCCGGTAACCACATACAATGCTGGGCGTGTCTCCATGCCCACCAACAATCAACACCGCATGCCACAATGCCGGACCTGGTGGCTCACGCCTGTAATCCCAGCACTCGGGAGGCAGAGACAGGAGGATTGCTGAGTTCGCGGCGGCTTGCCTGGGCCCCATAGTGAGCTCAGGGCCAGCCTGAACTACAAAGCGAGACCCTGTCTCAAAAAGCAAAAAAAAAAAAAGTAATAATAATAATACTGGGAATATATCTCAGTGGTGGAGTTCCCACGGGTTCAATTCCTCATACTGAAAATAAAAGTTTTGGAGATGTGCTATGAATGGCTAAAAACTAAAAAGTCAAAACTGTTGTAGTTAATTTTCAGGGAATTTGGGGGCAAGACAGTCTTACTACATCCCCCAGGCAGGTCTTGACCTCTTAGGCTTCCTGAGTGCTCGGACCAGAGGTATATGCCATCATGTCCAGCTCACCAATGTTCTCATTCTTAAACTCTCTGCTGAACATCCAAATATGCTCCCCAGAGTATGTCTACTGCACCCTGGGCATTAAACTGGTGCATGTGATAACACCGCAATTCACACAAGCACCTCACAAATTATGTATTTGTCCTAATGCCCACTTTACATATGAAATATCTGAACTGACAAAGTAAATTACATGGATTTTTTTACACCCCCCCAGTCATAGATATTAAGGCTACTGGATCATAGTTCATTTCTTTGAATTCTCAAGTGCTCTATAAACCGAACACATTCAGTAATTTGGGATATCAGCCAAACCCTATTCTGGAAACTCATGTTTTCAGTAGGAAAGGCAGACTAGGAAAGTAATCACTCTTAGCAGCGGAGTCAAGACCACCATAACCCCTCCAGTGCTAAGAACTAAATTTAGGGCCTCTTGTATGGTTAGGCCAACATTCTACCATTAAACTGTGCACTATACACTGCCCAAGTTAGCCTCAAACTCCTAGGCTCAGGCATACCTTGCCTCTGCTTCTGAGTAGCTGAGACTACAACTTTCAGCCACCTTACCCAAGGTAAGGTGCATTTTTGTGTTGTATTAATGTTTGAACCCAGGCCCTTCAGAGTCTTGGCTGAGCTTGAACTTGTGATCCTTCTATCTTTGTCTCCCACAGCTCCAAGATTTCAGATGTGCATTACTATCCCTGGTTTGTACTTCCACTTTTGATAGTGAACACTACTAATGAAAATACCGGCTCTTGGAATGTTAGGGTCTCTAACGCAAACAATATTTTAACAACATATAATTATAAACAGCTTTAAGGTTCTCCCCCTCCCATATATCTGTATCTGTATTTTCCTAGCACAATTCCTATGGATTGTAGGTGTTCAAAAACTAGCTGTTGAGAAATCAATCTTTTCTATATGATAAGGTCAATGATTAATATAATGGGCATAGAAATAATATTAACATTTGTTTTCCTAGTTCAGCAATAGTATCACAAAGTTTGGCGTTTGTGTGTTCAGCCTTTTTTTTTTAGGAAATGAAACAATTAACTCTGAAGGACAGAAAAGTTATTCCGAATTACGTGATTTTTTTTTTTTTTTTTTGAGACTGGGTCTCGCTTTGTAGTTCAGGCTGGCCCTGAGCTCACTATAGTGCCCAGGCAAGCCGCCGTGAACTCAGCAATCCTCTTGTCTCTGCCTCCCAAGTGCTGGGATTACAGGCGTGAGCCACCACGCCCGGCACTGTGGTATGCGGTGTTGATTGTTGGTGGGTGTGAGTCTCCACGCCCAGCATTATATGTGGTTACCGGGGATTGAACTCAGGACCTTGAGCTTGCGAGGCAGGCGCCGGAACCACTGAGCTAACCCTCCGGCCCCAGTACGTGATTTTTTATGGGGACTGTTATCTCAGTCTACGTTTACACATCTCATGAGAGACAAAGATGATCCTCTGATTCAAATTCAAACCTTTCATAAATTCAAACATAATCTAAAACAGTACACAAATGTTCCTACTGCCCGTTGGACGTTGGGACAAATGAGAATGAAGTACAGGAGTTCAACTCAGGCCAGCCCGAAGACAACCAAGAAGCCTGAAGTCCTAGGTTTATTCCAAGTGTACCTGGTCTACACATGCTCTGAGATTTTATTCTATAAAGCAGTGGTGAGCCCGCCAGCCATGGAACCTTCTCAAGGCTATCCGGCCTTGTTCCGGGCAGGGCGGACCGCGCACCTGCGTGCGGAGCTCCTGGTTGCTGCTCTCGGCGCTCTGGTACAGCCGCTCCGTGTGATGCAGCAGCTTCTCGATCTCCCGCACCTGCCGCTTGCAGCTGCGCAGCTCGCGTTCCAACTTCTCAACCTTTCGTCTCAGCTGGGCCAGTTCAGGTTCTGGGGAAGTAGGCGGTGACAGCGACCGTGAAGGCGATGGCGGCGGGGAAGGCACCTCGGAGGCCATGAGGCCCCACGCGAGATGGCCGCAGGCGTGGAGGGCCTGCACTCAGACCGAGACAGACGCCGGCGGGCCCAGAGGCCACAGAAACGCGCGGGCTGCGGAAAGCGCCCTCCCACTAGGCCGGCCGCGGTGGCCTCTGGCCATGACGCCCTCAAATTCGTCGTCCGTGGCCAGGAACTTGCGGGCAACGAGCAAGGGGACGGAGGACGGCCCCTTTCTTCTCTGCGCGGCCTTGAAACTGGAACATTCAATGAATGGGCAGCGACATACACCAGCGACTGAAACAGCCAGACACGCGCTGGAATAGCCAGAAAACTAGAGAAGAGACACAAACGCTCTGGCAGTTCCCGGGCTGGGCCGGAACTGCTGTGACGCAAGTAGGTGGGGCCAAGACTGGAAAGGAAGCTACGGAAAGTTGGAAGGATTTTAGTACACATGCGCACCACCTGTTTGCCGGGTTCTGGTCGGTAAGGGTGTGGAGTTTTCCGGGAAAATGGCCGCCATCGCTCCTCTCTTTTTTTTGCAACGGAGGATCGCATTTACTTGTCTTAGGAGTTTGCTACTGCGAACGTTGTTTGAGAAAGGTTTTCGCTTGGAATACGATTCTTAGTCCCTTATTTTCCAGAGAACACTGAGAACACTGAATCTCTCAGAAATGATTTGCCGGGCCGGAGGGTTAGCTCATTGGTTCCGGCGCCTGCCTGGCAAGCGCAAGGTCCTGAGTTCGATCCCCGGTAACCACATAAAATGTTGGGTGTGGAGACTCACACCCACCAACAATCAATACCATATACTACAGTGCCGGGCGTGGTGGTTCACGCCTGTAACCCTAGCACTCGGGAGGCAGAGACAGGAGGATTGCTGAGTTCGGAGCTTGCCTAGGCTACATAGCGAGCTCAGAGCCAGCTTGAACTACAAAGCGAGACCCTGTCTCAAAAAAAAAAAAAAAAAAAAAAAAGATTTGCCAGTGTTACAGATAATGATAAACCAGGATTTGAACAAAATGTGTAGTCTGCTTTGCTTGTTCAGCCAAATAACTGATTCCATGAGTTTAGATCCCACTGGAAGAGACCAAGTTCAACAAGACTGAGCTGCAAACTTAACTGATGGGAAAGTTCAAGCCCATATTTCTGTTGGGCAGGAGCAACAAACGCTCTGGACCGATGGTTTTGGTTTGTGTGAATCCTAGCATTGTTGCACCACTTTTTTTTTTTTTTTAAATTGGATTCTTTATTGGTACCTTTTATATACAGCTCACAATCATACTTAACATTGGGGAATTAGCACTAGTATATGACAGAAGTTAATTCTCATTTTTACCCCTATCCCTATCCCCCGCAACTCCCCACCCCTTATATGTTGCACCACTTTTTAAACCGATTAGGATTTCTCAAGACATACTTCCTCCCTTCTCCAAAACCGATTAAAATTACATCTCGACCTCGTAGGCCTGAAATTTTTCAGAGACTGTCAACTCCATTAGCTTGGTTCTTCTCTCGATAAAAAGCAAAAGGTGCTGGGGATCAAACCCAGGTTCTTAAGCATACTTCACAAGTGCTCTGCCGCTGAGCCTTAATACATTCCTGTTTTATGAATGATCTGACATCTGAGGCAATGAGTCGAAATAACAAACAGCCTATCCCACAGCATGCCTTTCATATGTAAACTCACCCATCTTCCTTTATCAGGTTATTATGTTCCGAGCCAGTATTGTCCTGGCCTAATCATTCCAGGGCCAAGTGCTGGATAACTGCCTACAATTCAAAGACCCTTGAAAATTTTCAAATGATTTGGTGTTAAACTTGCCTTGACCATTTCTTCTCTCAAGAAAACAAAGCTTTTGGCTGTGTTTCCTTCCATTCCTTCTGCTTTTGGAGGACTTTTGTGATTTCCCACAATGCTCTGTGCACCATGGTGTGTTTCTTCTTCTTCCATAATGAGTGGCACTTATAACTGTTGGTTTCACCTACCTGCATAATAAAATCTGTATTTTCACAAGGTCTACCAGTAAGAAAGAAGAGCAAGATGCATGCTGAGTAGGTGAATAGCAATTTTTGCCACACCCAGTTTTCAGATTTAAAAGGTAATTAATTTAGGAGGCATGTTCTCACCCTTGAGGCTCTGATTTTATTTTGTAATATATTTTCCATATCCTCTGCAATACATGAAATGGATTTATTATTTTACTTTTTGTCATTATGCATCTAATGAGATTGTTGTTTCACATTTGTACTTTACTGATTTATAGAAGATAACATACATTTGTTGAAATATATGTACATTGAAAGAGCTATACACATTTTCTCTTCTGTGAATTGCCTTAATATCTTTTTGGGCATTTCTTGCTTATTATTTTTCAATTTTTATATAACCCCAGTATCAATCAACTTCCAGTTTTAGATGTTGCAGGTATCTTTTCCCAGTCATTTATCTTTTAACTTTGTCCATTATGTACTTTATTTACCAGAAATTTTTAATAAAGCAAGATAAATCCTTATCTTGCTTCATTTTCTATCATTTATTTTAGTTTAGGCTATCGAATTTTATTCATGAAGCTTTTTCCCACCCAAAGTCATGTTTTCTTCTTTAAACCTCATAATTTGAACTTTCACGCTTAATTCTGTGCTCCACCTGTCAGGGAATGAAGGTTCAGACAGAACTCAATCACCATAACACCATGTTCTCTATTCATTGCTTTGCCAGACCACTATTACCATTTTTCAGGTTCCTCTTTCTATATATGATTTTATATCTGAGCTCTTTATTTTCCATTTGTCTTTCATTTGTTTTTCATTTGTCTTTCAATCTGTTCTCACAGCAGAACCATTCTTTGTTTCTGTGGAATGACTTTTTGAAAATCTACATAAAAATATTTCTTTTCATCCAGGCTTAGTGGTACTTCTAATCCCAGTTCAGGAGGCTGAAGTACTTAGTGGTACTTCTAATCCCAGCTCAGGAGGCTGAAGCAGGAGAATCACAATTTTGAGTGCAGCCTGGACAACTTAGATAGACTCTGCTTCAAAATAAATTTTAAATGGAGTGGTAGCTCAGTGATGAAGTAATTGTTGAGTATATATGAAGACCCTGGATTCAATCCTCAGTACTGAAAAAGAACCTCAAGTAATTAGTTCGAGTCAAATTTTTACTCAAAGATATAAAGGTTTGGGCTAAGGATGTAGCTCATTGATAGAACATGTGTTAGTTTATGTGAGACCCTGGATTTAATTCCAGCAAAGTGTGTGTGCACGCATGCGTGCGCGTGCGCATACACACACACACACACACACACACAGGGCAAGGGAGAAGGAGAGGGAGGAGAGACAGTGAAAGAATGAGTGTTTCATTATGTCACAGAACACATTTCAGATTCAAGTTTATTTCTGTGAGACCACTATTTAGAGAAATCATACTTCACATCTACATGTTCACAGTAGAAAGAAATAAAAGGTCATTATTCATTTCATTCCGTATGTATAATTACAACACTTGGCAAAGCCACATTTGCTGTTTTATACATCAGAACAAGACAAAAGTAATACATTTAATAACATGAGGTTAATTTACAAAATGTTTCCTTAAACAAAAGGACTTTCCTGAAATGTATTTTACTGATTAAATTATTCTTACAAAATAACAAAAAGCAAGCCCCCAAATAAAATCCAATCATTCCAATCGCAAACTGAATTCATCTCAAACTTTTACTTTGAAACCCAGCAACTATTCAGCAAGGAGTTGACTGAGTTTTGATCCTTCTCTTTTCCTTTCTCTCACTTGCTTCTTTCTTTCACTCTCTTTTTTAACAAGTAAATGCTGATGCTTATGACAAAGTCTTAACCTTGCTTTCCAAAACCTGACTTGTAGTACAGCCCTGGCCTCAACATGCCTGGTCTGAGCTCTGAAAGCCTCTGCCCATACTGCGGTTAAGACAAAAAGGAATGACCTACATGGTGGCTTTCTGACTTCTGGACCACACTGAGCCATCATGGCCTGGACCTCAGTCAGTGTGAAAATGATAACTGGCTTAGACAGGCTGCTGCTGGATAGACCAAATAGGTACCTTCCATGTGGTGGGATGAGAGTTTGCTGTCACAACACCTCAGGCAGAGGGGAGATGATCTTATTAAAGCCTTTGACATATAGAGCAGCACCTTGTTTCATGTTGGGTAAAAAAATGGGAAGACAACTCCCTTCCCTTCCCTCTTCTAAGCAATGGAGTGTAGATGTCAGGGAGATTTGAAGAGTTTGTCAGAGCCTGGGAAGCCCCAGTAACAATGCCTGGGTTTCTAGCCCTTGAATTTCCACAAAGTCAATGTTAAGAATTGGGTTAAAAGGGCCAGAATTTAGCTCAGTGGTTCCAGCGCCTGCCTAGCAAGTGCAAGGTCCCGTTTGATCCCCGGTAACCACAGACAATACCAGGCATGGTGACACATGCTCACCAGCAATCAGTACTACATATCACTGTGCTGGGCGTGGTGGCTCACACCTGTAATCCCAGCACTTGGGAGGCAGAGACAGGAGGATTGCTGAGTTTGAGGTTTGCCTGGGCTCCATAGTGAGCTCAGGGCCAACCTGAACTCCAAAGCGAGACCCTGTCTCAAAAAAAAAAAAAAAAAAAGGAAAAATTGGGTTAAAGTTTAGGGCCCCAAAGACAATTGCAAACAAAATGAGGAATGGAGGCCAAAACATGGCTACAAAAAAATCCTCATGTCAATACTTTCCAGCAATGGCTTTGCAAGCTTTGAGGTACAGTCTTCAGTCCATTCCTTGACCAGATCCTCCAAAGTGAGAAGAATTCATCATGATATTCATCAGACAGCATGGAAGGAAGGAGTTGTGACAGAAATTCTTTCTGCTTTTTCTAGACTTGCTCAAGTGTAGAAACTTTGTGATGATATCCTGCCCAGAGCTGTCTTCTTCCAGAGCAAAGCAAAAAGTATCTGTGTAGTCAGATAGATACATACAGGCCCAGGCCAGGGGTCTTTTGAGGGAAGGAGTAGGAGATACCTGGGTTTCTGGCTTTATGTTCCCAGAGATTTTGGGGGTGCTTTATGCTCAGTGCTTTGGTGTGCTGTAGACACATGAGAATGGCTCCTCTGTGGCTGCTATTTTTCATGGGGTGAGACATTCTTGAAAATCCTTCCTCTGGCCAAGTCAAAAATCAAACTTCTACTTACTCTTTCAGACAAAAACCATTGGTCCAAGGGCCCAGCTGCTCCAGCCCAAGGGCAAATTTTTCTGCCACCCACTTGGCCATGGCTTTGTGGACGTGGGGTCACTCTATGACAGTTACTCCACTTCTACACAAGTAAGACCACTGCCACACAGTGACACCCATAGGCACTCTGGGAAAAGATCCCCTCCTCTCTGCTGGTTCACTTGGCCTGTGTTGGGACCAAAGAGAATCTCATCATTCCCATCTCTGTGTGTGTGTGTGTGCTGTTTTTGAGACAGGGTCCTACTTTGTAGTTCAAGCTGGCCCTGAGCTCACTATGTATCCCAGGCAAGCCTCAAACTCAGCAATCCTCCTGCCTCTGCCTCCCAAGTGCTGGGATTACAGGCATGAGGCAGCACAACTGGCATGCCCATATTTTTGAAATGCTAAGTCTTTCGATTCTGTCATATTCTGGTGGATGTCCTCAAGTCTCATTCTAGTTGCATGAGGTAATAATTAAGAAACCTTCCCATTCTGGGGCCGGAGGGTTGGCTCAGTGGTTCTAGCGCCTACCTCGCAAGTACAAGGTCCTGAGTTCGATCCCCGGTAACCACATACAATGCTGGGCGTGGAGACTCAAGCCCACCAGCAATCAATACCACATACCACAGTGCCTGGCTTGGTGGCTCACGCCTGTAATCCCAGCACTCGGGAGGCAGAGGCAGGAGGATTGCTGAGTTCGACGCTTGCCTAGGCTACATAGTGAGCTCAGGGCCAGCCTGAACTGCAAAGCAAGACCCTGTCTCAAAAAAAAAAAAAAA